>CM019156.1:22326302-22352909 GCA_009733165.1 Naja naja | reverse complement strand
TCGCGCGGCCCCGCCTCCTCCTCCTGCCCCCCCACCGCGCGAAGGGGGGGCGTGGCCTGCGCGCGCCTGCGCCCTGGCCATCGCCCGCCACCGTTGCCTCGTTGCGGCTCCTTCTCCTCCTCCTCCTCCTCAGAGGCGAAGGTGGCGGACGGGCCCCGCGGCGCTGAGGGCTTCTGACCGGCGGGCGGGGATCCTCGGCCGTTTGCTTCCTTCCTTCCTCCTCCTTAGCCTCCTGCGGCTTCTCCCGATCGGGCGCCCCTGCCTTACCCTTCGCTGAACCCCGGCCCCGAGCCGGGATGCGCCCCGCCGCCGCGCGCTGCCTGGAGGCGGCCCCGGCGAGGAGGCGGCGCGGGTGAAGCGGCGGCGGCGGCGGCGGCGGCGAGAGGGGAGCACCGTCCCTCGACCCAGCGGAGGTAAGGCAGGAGCCCCGGAGTGGGGGGCGGGCGGGCGGACGGACCTCGGTGCCCGTTTCCATGCGGCAGCAGCCCCGCTGCTCCCTGAAGGTCGGGCTTGGCTGGCTGGGGAGGGGGGGGGCTGCTGCAGGGGAGGATGGGCGTTGTAGTCCGGGGGGGGGCTTGGCTGCCCGTGAGAACCCTCCCCAAACCCCCGACCCCTCTCGAGCCTTATCAGGACCCCCAAGCTTGGCTAGTTTTCACCCCTTCCACCCCTTTTAAAAATAGCTTTAGGACTTTCTGGAGGGGTGGGGGGGTCTGGCATGGGGGGAGGGAGAGAGACCCCCAACCCTTAACTGTTGGGTCCTTTGTCAGGAGGGGGTTCGTGCAAGGCAGCGGGTGAAAAGCGTGCTTTTGCACCCAGCCATTGTGTGTGTGTGTGTGTGGCTGGAGGTGGGGGGGCCGCGGGAGAAAAGGGGGAGGCAGGCACTACATATCTTGATCCGCAGCCCCCTTTTCCAGAAATTTCCGTCTGGGGACCCCTTCCCTATCCTCCGACAAGGAGCTATGAGACCCCCCCCCTGCACCCCCCAAAAGCTCCTTTTGGGTCTTAGTGGGTCACCTCTATCCAGGGATGGGACTCTGTTGGAGCATTAAGCTGGGTTTGGTGGCTTGATATTGGCCTTTGACTTTGCGGAGGGTCTCCCGGGGGAACCCCAGACCCTCCACCCCTCCCCATGCACAGATCTGGAAATGCGAGGCTGGGGAGGGGGGGGGAAGAGAAGGTGGAAGCTAGGCCTTGGGTTCAAAACCTGCAGTGGGGGTTGCTTTCTCCCTCTTAGTAAATGGTGCCCAGGATTGAGTGGGATCTATGGGATAATCTTTATTCTTTTCCCTTTGTGGTTGTTTCACCCCCTCCCTTTATAAGGTTTGGGAGGGGGCTACTGCTCAGTAACAACCTTTGCAAAGGTAGGCTGGCTGCTCTCTGCATGGTGATCATTGCATGGTGGGTTCCTTTAATCAAGCAGGCTTTGGCTGGGATGCTGCTACCTGGGGGATAGAGGGAGAGACGTTGCCTACAGCCTGGACCAAGGAAATAACAAAAGACTCATGCAGCACCTCAGAGATTTATTATGACGTAGGTTTCTTGTGGACGACACTCTACTTCATCGGACACATGGGCCGTTGTGATGGAATTGCGTACATAAAACTGTGGCTCGGAGCCGTGTTGCGTAGTAATGCTTGCCTTGTTCTGTGAAGGGCCAAGGACTTATGGCTTTGAGTGGCTCTTTCAGGATCTGAGTCTTTTGTGACTTTCCCTTGAATGAGCTTTGGCACATAAAACCTTAAGAGAGAATTCCAGATACTGCACAGTGCTTAAACAGTGTTTGTTGGTTGTATGTTTTTGTGATTGGGTGGAAAATAAAAGACTTCCGTGGAGCTGGGCAATCTTGTCTGGTGATGAGGATTACTTTCAGTTAAGTTTGAATCCGATATTGCAGTTTTAAGGCTGCCCTGAAAGTATGGCCATTCAAACACCTCCCTTTTGCTAAATTGTATTCAGTTAGGAACTGAAGTTCCATCACATCTGGATCTCAACCATTCTATAATCCGGTTTTTAAATATAGATGCCGGAAATCCATTGATTAAAAATGACACAATAGTTGATTTCCCACACTAGCAGCAGTTAGACTAGATGATAATTTGGTCTAATCCAACGTCATGGATCTCTTCTCTAGAACATTAATTATGTTGAAGTTGCATGCTTGGATCCCTTCTCCAGTCTTTCTCCTGCACATTGGTTTTTTTCCCCTCCTGCTTTGAAGGAAGGATGTCTCTTACAATTTTCCCTAGAGTTCCAAATACAAAAATCTGGTCTGGCAAAAGGTATTTTTCCATAAGGTGTCATGATGCGACAGATAAGGAGGTCACATTGTGAAGGTGTGAGCAGGGGTTAATTCAGCTAGGTCTTGGGAAAGCACAAGGAGATTGGTTGTATACCTTTAAGGAAAGTAACTTCCCTGTTTTGTTTTTTTAAAGAATTTATTTCTCTGGGGTGAGGGATGGAGAATGATGTCACTGGCAATGACACTTGAAAGTTTTTTTGGAATAATCGCCAGTGGCTTTATGGTCCCTGAAGTTCTGTCAGCCCCTAAAATAAGGACATTGCTTTACAATCAAAGGACATCTCAGTACTGTGCTGTGATAATTCTAAGAAATTTTTGAGAAGTGCTGTTAAGAAAGTTGATGTAAGACTCTGACCGCAAGTGCTGAATGATTGAAAGAGAAGTGTATTCTAGAATGTGCTAATGCAGCCATAAAACATTATAATTGTAGCTTCTATCGTGATAAGGAGAAATTCCTTCATAAGCAATTGTGTCCTTCATGAGTGCTGGAATGAGCAAAGGCTAACAAAGGACCTGTGCCATTTCCTGAATCTGCTGTTGTTCATTCTAATTATGTGCAATGAATGCAGGCTCTTGAACTGATGCTTTTTAACCTTTTCTGTTCAAGAAGCTTTACGTAAAAAAGTTCTTAGGTTTCCAATGTAAGCATTGCAAATAGTCTGTTTTGTGGATGGATAAATAGAATGTTTCCATTGCTTTATTTTTTTGTTTTTGTTTTCTCGAAATGGTTAATGTTAACTTTGTTTCAAACGAAAGTTGCTTCCTTTCTGTTGTTTGGGGAAGAGAGTGAAACAAGGCTTTTTAAATGCTTTGTTGATCATTTAAGCCTCTTAGCATCACATAAAATACATAAATATATTAAATGACGATGACAATAAAATGTGTATAGTTACAATCCATAGAAAGTACGTTAGTATTGTGTGATGGTTTGTGAAAGGGAGCTTTTGATATTCATGATATATAATAGCTAAAATCTTGTGAAAAGATGCATAGAAATAGATTTTGAACTAAATATATAGAGCATAAATGGAACTTTTATGTTTGGGCATCTTGTTACCATCTGGAAATAACATTGAGAATTTTGAATGGACAGGAATATCTATCTTAGTAAAAGCCCATTCTGTATATATATTTGAGCAATTTTTAGTCTTGGAAATTATCAAACGCTAACTCTTATATATACAGCATATGGATAAATGTGCAAATACATATACAAATACAGCCTCACTAGGACTGTCAGTAATATGTACCCTTGATGGTTCAGGCAACCACATTTAATAGGAAGACTCTTTAACTGGGTATATATTTGCAGAGGTATAATAGTTCGCTGCAGCTTTATGGCTAAACACTTCCTTCATGCAATTCTTGTAGCACTTTAGGGATACTTTCACCAAAGCAATGGTGTTGATAGGCAATATATTTTATTTGCTAATACTTGAGTGCTGCAGATAGTTTATGTGAATGAACTGTGTCATTTTCACTGATTGTGAAAAAGAAAAAAAGGGATGATCTGGATTTCTGTCAGTCGATATGACATTAAATATTAATAGCAATAGCACTTAGACTTCACAATTCTTTACCGCACCCTCTATACCAGGGGTGGCAAACTGATGTGTGGTGACTTTTTCCCCCTTTGCTAAACCGGGTGTGAGCGTGGCTAGCGTGCAGTGCATCTGGCCCTGGGCTGCAAGTTTGACAGCTCTGCTCTAAGTGGTTTACGGTGTCAGCATATTGCCCTCAACAATCTGGGTCCTCATTTTACCAACCTCGGAAGGATGTAATTAAAAGACTGTAAGTCTTTATTTTATTTACATATTTATATTTATATATATATATATACATATACATATATATATATATATATATATATATACACACACACACACATACACACACACACACACATACACACACACATCTACAACCTTTTGAAACGAGGCTGACTCATTTGGGAAGGAGAAACACACCTTCTGCTTGCAGAGGCTGCTGTAGGTGGATTCTCAAGTCACTTGGTAAGTCATAGTCCTTCAGGATCACAGGCAGTTCTAAAGGACTCACAAACTTTCTCTGCTTGACATATGTGAGCCTAATTGTAAGCAATCACGATCCGTTTGGCTTTGTCTCAGCATGTCACGAACCACAATACTGTGGTTTCGTAAATTATGATTTGAGTCATAACATAATGTGCTAACCTAGCCCAGTTGTGGTTTTTACATTATAGCAAGCCAGGTAAACTATGGCTTTGCACAAAACCTGATCCTGATCGGAGTGATCCCTGCAAGAGGAAGATACGAAGGTATTTCACTTGTTTTGCTCCTCCCAAATGAATCATTTGGGAAAGGGAAGAGACAGGGACTATCTTCAGAAGGGCTTGTAGCATCTCTGTCTCCTTCGCTGCTGGAAACCGGATCTGAAGTTGTATGTCGGTGGCACATTAGCCACGCACAAGAATGGTGTTGTCACAACTATTTTATATCATAATCCTGTTTGTTCCACCTCCTCTCTTGCGCACAATACGCCGAGACAGTGAGAAGATGCCCTAGCACCTGTTTTGGTTAGGCCTCTGTAGTCTTGGAGGTAAATGGGGAATAAGTGTTTCCCGCAGTCTCATACCTTTCACTGATTTTTTTCCCCCTTGAGGCAGAATCCCAAGCTTTTGTGCCAACTAGCAACCGGTCTCAAATGCCCTTTTCCTGGGCAAGAAAATAAAGAGGATGTTGGCTAGCTAATTGGCTGCAGACAAGTTTAGAGGAGGCAGATTTTGTAGACCCATCTTATCCTGGCCTTGGGCCACAGTGCAGCATGGAAAAAGTCTTGACTGCTCCAATGCCCTTTTCCAGAAGAGAAACAAAGATACCATTGAGACCTCGGCATATTTTGTTGGAATCACTGAGAGTTGGAAACAGGGTTTTTCACTTATTTCCATCACTGCTAGAGGTTCATTACCAGGGAAGGTACATCCATTTTGATCCAAAATATATTCATTTAAATATTAAATCTTGCTCATGAGGGCAAATACGGGAACTAATATTTAACATGCTGATAACTCTTGGTTTCTTGAAATGATGATGGGGGTAGCCAATTCGGTCTATTGGTGAAGGTACCAGACTAGGAACTGGGGACTGTGAGTTCTAGTCCTGCCATAGGCATGAAGTCTGCTTGGTGGGCCACTCATTGTTCCCCTTCCCCAGGAAGAAAAAGGCAAACGATTACTGAAAAATGTAGCCAGGAAAACTGCAGAGGTTCCTCCAGGCAGTTTCCAGGAGTTAACGTGATCTGAAGGTGTATACACACATGACACACAATTCCTAGATACAGGGAGACCACTTTAATAAAAAAAGTGTTCTCCCTGTATCAAGGAATTGAGAAGATAAACTATTGTAATCAAGGTTCTCAGTTGAGGCTGTTACCAAGAGCATGGGTCAGCTTTGGCAAGGAATGCTAACCATCTAAATCATTTATAGCTGAAATAACTTTCTGCGAGCAATAAACTAGCTGCAAAGCCCAAGTATCAAGGTCATATTTTTGACCATGGAAGATTACAGGTAATCCTCAGTTTATGATGGGTAATTGGGACAGGAATTGCTGTCCCTAAGCCACACAGTTGTTATAGTGGGACGTCAAGTGATTGTGCATCAATTCCAATGGATCCAATGGCCTCTGTTAAGTGAACCGCTGCAAGTTGTTAAGCAAGAAAAAAAAGTGGCTGCCATTTGCAGTCTCCTGCCAACTTCCCCGTGGATTTTATGTTTGATGGAAGCCAACAAAAACCAGATGAGTATGTGGGTATGCTGCAGCAGCCAGAACTCTGAAGACTGGTTGTAAATAACCACACATTCAGTGCCATCGCAAGCTTGAACAGTAGCTGAAGTTAAGGAAGGCTACCTGTACCGGATGATTTTGGACCAGTAAATTCCCCAAACCAAGAAGCCAAACATTGCAGTTTTTGTAAATCGTTATATAGTGGTGTTGTTCATGGCATAACAGAAAACTACAGAGGGAGAATAAACTAAAATAATAAATAAATAAATTAATTAATTAATGATTGGGACTTGTATGCCGCCCCATCTCCAAAGACTCGGGGCGGCTCACAACTAAGAAACAACAGCAATAAATAATTAAAAAGAGATTAAACCCGATTACAAGCCCAAACAAATTTAAAATACATTAAAAATATAAACCCCCCCCCCAAGGAAAGAAAAGGTCACAGCCCGGATTGGTCAAACAACCAGGTCTTCAAATCATGGCGGAAAATGCAGAGGTCAGGGGCCAGGCGGAGCCCCAGGGGGAACTGGTTCCAGAGGTCAGGGGCCGCGACAGAGTAGGCTCGGCGTCGGGGAACCGCCAGCCGGCATTGGCCCGCCGACGGGACCCCAAGGAGTCATTGCCTGTGTGCTTGCACAGGGCGGTTAGCATTCGATGTCGGCAGGAGTCGCTCCCTTAAATATTGAGGACCCATGTCGTGAAGGACTTTGTATGTTAAAACTAAAACCTTGAATCTCACCCGGAGCGCAACCGGCAACCAATGCAGGCAGCGCAGGAGGGGGGTAACATGGGAGAATCGGGAAACTCCCATCACCACCCGCGCCGTCTTAAAAATAAAGTGGGAAATTGGTACAGAATGCTGTTTTAAGGGAAGCTAAATGGAAATTGTATGTTCCTCGCTCTTAAAATGCTGTTTGTTCCCTGAAACTTAGAAGAGCTAATCAGTAATGATGATCCAAAGCTAGATAGAATTATGGTCTGACGGTTTTGTTTCTGGAATAATAATTAGGTTTGTATGTGGCCTGATTCTTAACAACTCTACTTGCGGTTTAGTTATTAAATAATTTTATTTCCTAACTTCCAGTAATATTTTATGCTATTTAAAAAATTTGTTCAAAGCATTTGAAGACAATTTCACTCACGCTAAATACGATGTAGTAAACATTTGCATTAAAGCTGAAGAACAAATGTTTCATGTACTGCAACTGTGAATCACTCATATCTGACTATTAGAATTTACTTTGCAAAATATACTTTTTTACTTTGGTAAAATTGAATATAGCCAAACACTAAATCAGAGAGTCACCAATTCAGAATGCATAACTTCCAAATCATTAGTCCTTTTACTGCAGTGTAAATGTAAGTATTTGTGAAATGGCAAAATGTCTATTGTATCAGTGACAACTATGTTAGATGCTGCATTATCATCCATAGATAAGCTGACCCTTAAGTTTTAACCAAGATTTCATGAAAAATGTGCCACCTGTGGATAAGCCAACCTGCATTTTTCATATTATTTTGATTAGAAATTATGGTCTGCTTATCTGCAGATGGGCTTATATGCAGATGTGAATCTATGCAGTAAATATGAGTACTTTAAAAAGTATTACCATATATGTTTGTGGATAAGCCCATCCACAAATAGGCCAAACCAGATTTTCTGGGTGCATTTTGGCATCTTATAATTCTCAGCTTATTTGTGGGTTATGTACGTAAATCAAAATTAAGAGGATTATTCATATATTGTTGAGATAATTTCTCATATATATTGAAGCAATAGCATTCCCTCCCTCCCTTTCATTACTTTCATTTTATGCATGCATTTTGACTCATTGTATGTACAGCTACATTGGTTATATCAAGAAAAATGATTCAGCACACATATCCAATTAGTAATCACACATTTCTCTGCTCTGTTGATTAGTATCTTTGAAGTATATGAGTAATTAATTCCCTGCTGTTGGAAAACGTTTTCCATGCTTCATAAATATTGTCATCTATGTTTGCAATAAATAATATGTATGTGGCTTGTTGTCTGTGTGGCTACCATCTTTTTTCATATTCTTCTGTAGGCTAGACGCCATCCTGAATTGACTTGTTGGCAGAATTCCTATGACCTCAGACTTGCAACAAGTGGGAAGATGAAAACATTCTGTTTGGTGGTTATCCCGAAAATGAATTTGAAGAAGAGTACAAATTCCAACCAGTTTGTTGATTTGATGTAGCAAATCAAATTTAATTTAAAAAGTTTAATCAATGTAAGATTTGATTGAATACTTTTGAACTGAAACTTTACACAATCCTTTGAAAGTCACTGTCACATCTTTATTTTGATGGGTGGAATTTGCAGATTAATTCATTAGTTTCAGAACTCTAAATAATTTTGTCCCTACTATCCAGTTCATGCCATACAGAGGTATTATTTTAATAGCACAAATCAATCCACTTCAGGAAGAAGGCCTTTTCACTGAAGCTAATGGACTAAATCTACCATGATGGTCCAGTATGGATTGGTAGATATTTTCCAGCTTTCCAGTTTAGAGCTGAGAGAATGTGATTAGCTCAGAGTTACTCAGCCATCTTCACTGCCTAAGGGAGGATTAGAATCTGGGTCTCTCTGCTCATAAAGCAGCAATTTCTCTCATTATACCATACTGGCTCTTTTTAAAGTATATGTACTTTAAAAATGACTTTATTGTTATCTTTCAGGTAATTAAATTTAATTACTCTAGCATCTACCAATATTATATTTGTCAACATGTATACAATTGATTTGGTGAGGTTCTTGGTTTTAAGAATTTTTGAAACGAGTAAAATATGATATGGCTTTCCTAGTAAAATAGTACTGCTTGCATCACTCACAGATTTAAAAAGTGGAATGTAATATATGAAAAGAAAGTAAACAATCTGAAAAAAATATGGTTCTTTTTTGAAGTATGGACCAACACTAGATTCATCTGCTTATCTGTCTATAAGCTATGAGAGATTTAGAACTGATGACTAAAAAAACACAAAGGAGATTCTAGGGTATTATCGTTAAATGATGCATACACAAGTTTTGGATGTAGCACTTAATTATTGTAATGGATGCATCTTTGTTCCATTGAAAAAAAGGTAACAAAGGAGTTGTTTGTTAAGTACCATAGAACTGGCCATAATAGCTCCAGTGACCTTTAAATCTTAGTGGCTCTGGATCTGCAGGAAGATTTGGAATAACTGCCAAGAGATGAGATCTGTTTTTCAATCCCTTTTTATTTTCTTACTGTAATTTTCTTCCTGGAAGATGTTAATGCCACGGACTTCTCATTCGGACACAATGGGCGCCCTTTTAGTCAACAATATTCTAGCTTGACTATTGGCTCCACTCCACCCCAAAAACTCTCACAGAGAATATTTTTTAGGAAAAAAATATTGCTGAAGCATTTTTGAGGAATGAAACATGATTCCTTCTGGTGGATTTTAATGAAGTCATCATGATTTTCAGTGGCAAATGTCACTTCCGCATAAAGGATGTAGGAATCTCTGTGGAAAAGTAACATGGTCTTCTCTTCTCTTCTCTTCTCTTCTCTTCTCTTCTCTTCTCTTCTCTTCTCTTCTCTTCTCCTCTCTGTTGTAAACAGATCCCAAATAAGAATTGAACAACTGCTGTGGTTATGTTCTGAGTGAATACAGTGAGTAGCAAGACCACTTGTAGGTTTTAGAGTAAAGGTGCGCAAAATGTTTCCGTGTTGAAATTGGATGTTGTGACAGGGATACAGGTTAACAGAGTTGGATGTGACCTTATAGGTCAGCTAGTCCAACCCCCGTCCCCTGCTCATGCAGACCCTACAACATTTTTGACAGATGGCAGTCCAGTCACTTCTTGAAAGCTTCCACGGATGAAGCTCCCACAACTTCTGAAGGCAACTTCTGTTCCATCCGTCGATCGTTCTCCCTGTCAGAAAGTTTCTCCTTGTTTCCAGGTTGAATCTCTCCTTGTTCAGTTTCCATCCATTATTCCTTGTCTGGCTTTCAAGTGCTTTGGAAAATACCTTGACCCCTTCCACTCTCCAATATTTTAGCAGCCCCTCAAATATTGGAAGACTGCTCTCATGTCTCCCCTGGTCTTTCTCTTCACTACACTAGCCAGGCCCAGTTTCTGTAACCGTTCTTCATATGTTTTAGCCACCAGTCTCATCGTCCTGGTTGCTCTTCTCTGCACTCTTTTTAGACTCAACATCTTTTTTATAGTGCAGATGCAGTACTCTAGATGTAGTCTTACTAAGGCTTTATAGAGTGGTATTAGTACCTCATTTGATCTTGACTGTATCCCTCTGTTAATGCAATTTAGGATTGCATTGGCTTTTTTGGCTGCCGCTGCACATTGTTGGCTCATATTCATGACCTCGTGAGAAGTCATCTGAGTATGATCTCTGGCACTTTCCTAGTTCCAAAATGGGAGAAAACAGAAGTTTACTGTATAATGTCATATAGGAGGGGTAGGAAGAATGCTATGGCTTTGGGGCAGAACTTTTGGAAAACTCAGGATTTAATTTTTCTGTTTGATCTTCTTAATCATTCCAAGGGTGATTTGGTAGCTTTCTAGAAATGAAAACAGAAGTGGGACTCTTTCTTTCTGCTTCACCTTAACTGCTTTGTTAACAGACTGATAAAAAGATTTTACTGTTAAATGGTGACACTCCCGTCCAATGCCAATTTAAGGTATGCATCCAAGTTTACAAATGTTTGCTCCCCCGCCATCCCTCCTTAGAAGGCTAAGAGGACAAAAATTAGAGATTTAGGATTTAATTCATACACCTATTTTGCGGAGGAGCTGGCACATTTCATAAATGTAACAAATCTCTACTGTATCCGCAGATATTCTACTCTGCCAAAAGATATATCCATTTGTTTTCCTTTGAAAAGGGAAGTACTCTGAAGCTTTGAAAAGCCAAATCAAAGCAAAGGCACTGTTTGGGGAAGAAACCTAGACCAAACTGTGAACCGAAGCACCTTGCTGTCTAATGTGGCAGAGTAAATTCCAAGCCAGATAATTTTATACGTTCAGGTTTTGCCTCAGCCCATCAGGCAGATGGAGTTCCTCCCAAAATGGAAGGGAAAACAAAGCCTTGTAACTCATTTAGAATATTTAACACTCCCCAAATAATGGTACAGGTTTTCTAACCTTCCTAAATAATTTCCTGCAATTCAGCTTGCTTGAGATTGTCTGGCTTTCATGCTTTTCAAAATCAAATTTTCTTCCCCGGGTATATTTGGCAGGTCGGTATAGTGGAGCCAGATCATTGCTTCTTCTGATTTTGGGTTTGTGGTCTTGAGCTAATGTAAGTATGAGGTTTTGAAACTTTTAAAGTAATATTAATCACGATGGCATAGGTTCAGAGACTGTTAGTTATCTAGGATTTAAGCCACATTCTTTGCTGAGACCATGTTCTTGTTTGCTCTATATATTCCTAATCAGATGGAACTCTGGTACATGTAAGGCTAAACTCTAAACCTGTTTTGTAATGGCTGTAGGCATTATTGCATAATTTCTATTCACATTTCCTGAGAGATGTCTTTGCCTTAAATTAAATTCTATCTTATTATTGTTTGTAATTGCTCTTCCATAGCATTTCTGTAACAATTAAAACCCTTTGCTCCAGGTACTGTCTTTCTCAGATGGGGAGTTTTCCTGTTGATGAACAAACATTTCTTGCTCAGCTCATAAGAAGTTTCTAAAGTTTCTAAATAAATACATGGTAATTTGAAGGAGGGAAAAATGGTTACGTTTTTGGTTGTAAGTGTTTGTGCATTTCTGCCAACAATAAGCTACTTCTTTGCTACTATTCAGAGATCCATTTGGGCTCTTTTCCTGGTCTTTGTCTATTGGTTGAAAACAATGGCACTGGAAACTGACTTAAAACTGGTCCTCACAGTTATGACCATTACAGCATCCCGGAGTTCACATGATCACCATTTGCAACCTTCCAGCCAGCTTCGTCAAAGAAAGCCAATAGGAAAGCTGGATTCATCCCATAACCGCAGCAAAATAAGATTTGTAAAATCGACTCACTTAACAACTGCCTCGCTTAGTAACTGAAGTTCCAGTCCCGATTGTTGTTGATTACCTGTCGACTAAATTGATTCTCTTGCCTAGAATGCTTTAATGACTCTTAAAATATTGCTTAGCATATATTCATGCTATTTGTGGGGATTTGGGTAAGTGTATACTCAACAAATCTGTGGTGTTAGGTTTATGAATCTGGATGCCTTTTAAATTAACAAATGGCAAAATTTTGGAGCAAATGAGAATGTCCTTTGAAGTATTTCCATATAATTGCTACTTTTGGAATAGTGCAGGAAAGATACCTCCATGACTAAATATTCAAAAAAAGTACATGGCATTTATGCAAACCACCTTAGAATGTCTAAATTAAAACTGCAGTGTCCTTCACTATTCACAGAAGTAAGAATAAAGCTGTGATCTTAAAGGAACTGCATTTTCCTATCTGGTTGCCTTCTGCAGCTGCTGCCTGGTTGTGGGAAAATACCCAACTGCATGAAAGAATAGCACACAGGTCTTTCTATCTGTGCCCTCACTCCTTCCAAAGTACTTTTTTTGAAATAGAATCTAAACAATTGTGTCACCCTATTGCCTGTGGCAACTGGCAGCAATACTTCCAGATTGTGTTCAGTGTGCTGAGCCATATTGTATTTTGTCCCATTTTTCTTGAATGAGAATCAACGTGATTAGCAAACTGTATTTTACGATTTAGCATACCTATGTGTATGTTTTAATAACTACAACGCTGTTAGGCTTCCTAGCATTAGATATTAGCTTTTAATTGTGACAATGCAGTTTCTGAAGTAAAAAGGTGGGAGATATGCAAGAACTAATGGCTATACATTAATTTTTAAAGTTAAGTTTATGATTGTTGCCAAGCCATCATTGTTTCTGAATAATTCATATCGTTTGAAATCCCTGAATGACCTTGGGTTTCTTGACTCTTTGTAGTATCAAAGGTTACTCTCCAGTGCATGGCTACAAATTGGATCTACTGTCCATTGTAGAGAATTTTGGAGTTGTATTTTTAATCCATTTGTCTGGCAGGCTCTGGTTGCATGATTAGGAGAAAGAAAGAGAAAAAACAAGAGGCATGTGGGATTTCCCATCAATTTTCTTCATCATCTAAAATCTTATATTCTTAGCTTCTTCCATTCATTGCTTTTTAAACATCCGATTGCCAGTCTTCTGATAATTTTGTTGCCCTTTCTGGTACTCTTACAATTCCTGCTTGAAAGGTAGTGAAAATGGCCTTGGCAGTATAATTGTGACCCCTTCTTTGATATGTGCGTGCATCTCTGTGAAAGTGTGTTTTAGTGGCTACAGCACATTAGGAGGAAGCTTCCTTAAAGCTCTAACACATTCTCAAGATTTCTTTATTGGGTGTACATTATCAGCACACAGGAGGGAGAAATATTCTGATTCAGTGTATCACTTTATAACTTCATCATTTTATAGATTGGAGTCATCTTTTTAGAATCAAATCTGCTACCACTAGAACTGGCTCCAAAATAGTGGATTGATTTTTTACTTTCAATAGCTCTGCCACCTACCCATCCATCCATCCATCCATTGCATCACTCATCCATCCATTCCATCCATCCATCCTGGGAGTTTGGAAAAGTGCTTCCCGTATAACTTTGGGAAAGTTTCATATTTTTCACAGCTGTTCCTTCATCTTGCGACATGTGGAATAGTAGTGGCTAATGATTCAGAGTTACTTGGACATACTGTCTTTGGTGTTAAATCTTCTATTTTTAATCTGGGGTTTTTTTTTGCATCAAAGCTTAAACCATTTGAATAGATGTAAGTATTAATCATGTTTAAAATTGTGAGCTGTGTATGTGGCTCTTATACATAGGCTTTGAAATGTAGATTGAGACCTGGGGGTTTTCTTGTCCGAACTGTATTTTATATGCACATTTAAGAAGAGGTCACTCCTTGAGCGTGAGAAAAAGAAGAATTTTGAATTGCAAAAGAGTGTCCTTGTCTTTTTGAAATGTTTTGTGAACAGCTGAACATGATATGCTACGTTCTGGTCAACTACTCCCTTGTGTTTGGGAAGTTCAACCTTGGAAATAGGAATGTTTCCTGCTGTTAATTAAAACAGTGATGATTTTGAGCATCCAAAAATAATTTAACATTATCAAACTTAAAATATTGAGGAGATAGATTTAAAACTGAATAATCACTGGAAGTTTAGGAAGTTAAGGTGGTATTTTAAAAAGGATGCTTTCACAATTTCTCTTTATGACAGTACTATACAAGGATAAATAGTGCTCCATATGGAAGGAGGTAGATTTAAAATCTTTTTTCCGAACTGGTGTCTTAGGCACAGGACTATTCTCTATTATTAAACTCTCCATCAAACTGATGAATTAATTTCTCATTCACAAATTTGTATATACTGTGTTGTTTTAAGAATCTCTAAAGTGGGAATTTAGCTTATAAAGAAGGTTAGGCTTAAGTGCTTATAACCAGCCCCAGTTTGTTCAATAAATTCTATGACCTTTGGTCACATCATATCCATGTCTCATAAATCCTCTTTTATTTCTTGAGAGTTACCATTCAGATACCAGAAAAACAGGTGTCCCCGATTTTTTTAAAAGAAGGCTGTCTTGTTTTAAGAAGAAAAATTCACCCCAGCCAAGTTTATAAAGCCATTTACATGATTTATTGCTTGTATGTTGTTAGCAATTATAATGCGTTCTAGGAGCCTATGTTATGGATAAAATCTGGAAATTTGGGTAACATCAAAGGAAAATCAAACTATCAGAGCATTAGTCTATGACTATGGAGTTCCAGATAATCCTATTGTAGTTAGGGATTATTGCTAATTGAAATTGAGAATGAGTAAAAAAACCACATCATACCTAATTACATTCAGCTGAATCAGTCACTAATTTAGCCATATATATTTGTGAAGGGATGCTTCTGACAAGCTTTCCCTCCCTGTTCATAGGCCTGCACAGAAAGCTTTTTAGCACTGATCCCTGACATTCCCCATAAATTAACCTGCATGTTTTGGAACAAGAAGCCTACAGCATTTCATACTGAATCAATACATACATTTGTGTATAAAATGTACGCTCTTAAAATGACCAGGAATTTAAGGGGGCGGGGAGGAAATGCTGAAATAGCCTTCCTTTATAGATTTTATGATTTGAATCTGAAAGAAACATCATACTGTAAAAGGCATGAAGAACCCTTTGTGACAACTGACATAATCATATAAGCGACTTATCAAGTGAGCCTTAAAAGCTTTATATAAGAGTAATGTATCCGAGGCATTTATTGAAATGAAAGTACCGTACAACCACATAGAGCCAAACTGGATTTCATTGAGGGCCGCATCAGGGTTGAGTTTGATCTCGGGGGGGGGTGGTGGTGGCATGGGTGTGGTCAGAGAGGCGTGGTCAGCTCGATGTCACTTGTGTCGGGGGTGCCTGTGATAGCACGAGTGCTCTGCCGGTGAAAATGGGCTCCCGAGCTCCATTTCTGGCTGCGACGGCATCCCGCAACGGCCCCTTACCAGCAAAAATGCATGCGTTCCTCCCGAGCTCTGTTTTCACTGGCAGGTGTACCGCAGGCCGGTCCCTTGCTGTTTCCAGGATGGCCCCGCGGGCCGGATGTAAGTACAGAAACAAAACCATATCAGGCCTGTTTAATACTTGAATGAGAGATTGCTGTGGAAGTGTTCTATAAGGCTAAATATTCTGGGGTGAAGCAGAAAAGTTTTTGAAAGAAGATAACAGCAAGAAAAACTGAATGAAATATCCATGGCTTCACTAGGAGCTGAGAGTGGATTGAAGACAGCTTTGTCTTCTAAAGCATGGGTCCCCAACTTGTGGGCCACGTGAGTGGCTGGCCAGTGCGCTCACTCATGTGCACATGCATGGCCCCACTTGCGCTAGTAACCGCAGTGGTCTTGCAGGTGCTAGTGTTGCAGCGAGCTTTGTGTTCATGCTCGCGGCTCTGTTTGTATCATGCTCACGGCCCTGTTTGCACGTGTGCATGTGCATGTAAAGGCACCTGTCCCTCCACCCTCCAGGCCACCAACCCAGAAAAGTTGGGGAGCTCTGTTCTAAAATGATCGTTTAGCCGATATTAGAAAAAGAGACAAGGAATCTGGGGTAATCTAAAAGCAAAATACCACTCACGCATCATCACAAAATCTTCAGAACCGTAAAGCCTACAAACTTGAAATTTGGCACAGATGTTCCTCTTGGCTTCTAGGTGCTCACTAAGAAAGGATTTCTCGAAATGACCATCAGAGCATTAGTATTTCGTATATTATTAACACGCTCTGATGCTAAGGAGTTCTACTCCCCCTCCCCACCTGAAAAGAAATCTGTTCCAAATGCCAAGCACAAGCAGAGGAGAGGCATTTCAGTGTTAGTTTCACAGCAGCAACCAGCTTTAGTACAGAACAGTTGAGCTAAGCCACACCCAGGCTCCTTGCTGTCTCCTTGCTCACACAGCAAATACTGTTCTACTTTCCAAATAGCCCTCAACTCTCTCACACACTGACAGGACGCTAGCCAGATGAATACCGATGGATGCAGGTAGGCAGAGGCAGAATTTTTCCCCTTATTTTCCTCTCCAAAAACTAAGCCCGATCATATAGTTGTGATCACATAGTAGTGAAGCGCTGGTATCCAGCTAATCTTTGATAAATCGATATCTAGAATCAGGCAGCTATTTAGTATTCTCAGGTTCATGAATAAGAAAAGTGCTGTTGCTAATTGAAGAAGAACCCTGCTATTTGTCTTGCTAACAAGACATTGTCTCTGTTTTAGAACAAAATATTAAGGACTTCAGTGTAGTGAAATGGTCCTGGCTTGAGTGTAAGATTTTCAAACATTGAACCTGTACTTATTTGCAAGGATATTTGACATTTAATGGTATTTTAATTTTATACATAAGAAATAAGACATCTTAGAGCAGATTCTAACAAATCCTTGAAAAGAACAGAGGCTGAATTCTCTTTCTCTTACTTTCAAGAGCTACAGTTTATGAATAGTGTTGAGTGACCAGTGGTATTTTCAGTCAGGCTGGGAGCTTCATCCAAAGAGATTTATTCATGTAAATCAAAACTAACAATGTATTACACTTGCATACTATGAAACTCAACAACTCCAGGTGACTTCCCACAATCAAAGAAATTGCAACCAAATTAAAAAGAAATTAAAGATAAAAGATGGCAAGGGCCCATTCTCCTTCACCAAAGTCCTGGGTGAAGAAATTTCCAATTAAAAATTAGTTGTTGTGACTAAAGTATCCTGTTATTGGGTTAGGGTTATTTCAGGGTACAATAATCCTGTTTAGTTTTAGTTAAGCCCTTCCCCTCAAGCTGCGTGAGGTACAGAACCTCCTCTCTGCTTATATAAAGTATCTCACACTGTAAACTGTAAAAAAAAAGTTTAATTATTTAATTTCTTTCCTGGGTTGTAAACTTTAAAGAAAAATATTCCCCTGGTTAATTTGCCTGAATCTGTGAAGTTTTCCAAGCCCAAGAGACATTTATTCCCATGCATACGATGAGATGGATATTCCTAGAAGCTATTTGAACATCCTCCCAGTGGAGAATGAGGGTTTAAGTCCCAGAGCTTCACTAGGGGATATAAATGGTGGGAATGGCAGAACACAATTTGCTAATGGATGTCCTCAGATTCTTCCTTATTTCCTGGAGCATCCATTGTATTATTTTGCCTTACAAATGAGATATCAAGTTCCTAATCTTCTGTGCGTTATCATCTTGTTTTGCTGTAGATGTTAGTATTATAACATTTATGTGAACATTGTTGCATTGGTTTTTCATCTGTTCATATTTTAAGGCATCCTTCCTCAATTTTTAAGATTCCTTCAGGCATTTTGGGTGTCGGTGTCCAGACTTTGAAGCCAGGGTGAGTTGCAGTAGGAATTCTGGGGGTTGAAGTGTCAATCATATTTATGGCCATCAGTCTGGACAAAGCTGAAACTTCTTCATATGTATTAAAATTAATTTGTTGTATAAAACATTGGTTGCCAACCAGTGGGCTGCAGCCCACTGGTGGTCTGCGAGAAAATTTTGTTGGTCCGCAGAGAAATGTCACCCCCAGAGCACCCCCCAAAGCAATTAATCCAGGCTGCGTGGGAACACAAGGCCATGCCGCCCACATGGCCCACAAGAACCCTTCCTGCTCACTCACTCCTTACCTGACAAACTTGCTTGCTAAGTTGCTATTTTTCCCTTTTTTCCCCAACCATCAGCTGTGCCGGGATTAGATTAGCTAGAAAGCAGGAAACCATTGGATTTCTTGCTTTCTAGGTATTCTTTAAATTTTCGGCTCTGCTTTTAAGCAGAGCCAAACCTTCCTTAGGACTGAAGCTTCTATTATTCAGTGCAGACTCAGATAGCTGATGGCAGAAACACAGATCTCTAAGTGAATCTGTGATTCTGTGAGCAACTCAATCTGCCTGCCTGCTTTGCCTGATTTTGGGTAAAAGTTGCTCTTTTTAAATAAAAAATTCAATATTTACATAAATATTTATAATATTTACATACAAGCCATGCCCAGCTAGTCACATGACCATCAAGCCACACCCACAAATTAGGCCACATCTACAGAACCAGTTGTTAAGAAATTTGAATCCCACCCCTGCCTTTGTTTGCTTGTGTGTGTGTGTGTGTGTGTGAGGGAGAGAGGGAGAGAGAGAGAGAGAGGTTAGATCATATCTCCCACTCCCTCCCTCCCCCCGTCTCTCTCCCACCAATGTCAACAAGCCACTGTCAGTCAAAATTCATATTAGTGGTCCCCAGGTTTTAAAGTTAGGAGTTTGGTGGTCCCTGAAGTTCAAAAGGTTGGAGACCCGTGGTATAAAATATCTTATGTGTTATTGTCTGGCATGAATAAGTGCAGCAAATTGATTATTGCTCATCTCCCCTAGCTTGATCTGATAGGTGATAAGACATAAAATTGACAAACTGAAATGTAGAAAATTCTAGTTCCAATTATTTGTGAAACAACCTCTTTGTTTTCTAATATGCTATTCTTTTTTTTCTCTTACATGTGCTTTTAGGCTTTTCTTGATTAATTTAAATCAAGGTTTGTGTATACTAAATACCCATATTATGATGTTCTAAGTGTATTATAACTCCTTCGTTGGCTTTTATTGTATTGATTCATTCTGCTATCTTGTCTGCTTGGTTTCTTTGTGTTGAAGCTGACATCCTATTGAAATTCAGATTATGCACAGATGTATTACAATGTCCACTTAGTGCAGACTGGAATACAAGTTATAGTGGATAATAGTAATGAGACACCTCTTCAGTTGGCTGGGAATCTGTTTGAAATTCAAAGGTTTTTTTTTGCACTATTTGGGTAGCAATAACTCGGAACAAAGGCCTTCTAAGTTTCTGATGCCTGTGTCAATAAGCATTGTCATAATTTGCAAGATCTTTATTCTTGTGTATTCTTGACTCATGAAAGGTCGGTGGTGCCCTCTGAGCTTGGTTGTTTTCTTGCAGATGTTTTATTACCCAAAGTAGGTAACATCATCAGTGCTACCATCAGTAGTAAGGAACTGCTATCCATTTATGTTCTGGTGTATTGCCCTGTCTGTGTGTGTGTGGGTAGTCTTTGAGATTCTTTGGCTGGGTTGTTTGCTGTTGGCTTCTTTGACAGTTTCTTGATTGTTACTTGATCGTTGGTCTGATGTTAACCTTGGAGTTAATCCATGCTGATCTAGGTGCTGATTGCTGGTGGAGAGGTTCTTGGGCCTTTTTGTTCCTTTTTGGGTTATTCTTGACCAGGGGTGTCAAACTCACAGCCCGCGACCCGGATGCATCACATACTGGCCACGCCCACCCCCAATGTGTCGTCACGAGTTTGACATCCCTGTTCTTGACTCCTGTTGTTTCTGATGTTCCAGAAATGTTAGAAAGAACTTTAGAATTATGCTATTCAACATTCTGCTTGTGTTATTTGAGATTGTTCTGCAGAATTCTCTGTTCAGTATAAGATGGTTTGTCGTTTTTAATCCAAGTAACTCTTTATTTTCTGGAATAGAATCTTCTCTTCATGATAGTGTTAAAACCAGTGGTGAGTTCCTAGTCATTAAATACATCCTACCTGCCAGAAATGTAACACATTGTCATAGTGGCATTATGAAGAATGGTATTAAAATGCACAGGAGAGGATGAAAAATATTTCTAAGCTATCCAAAGGTTGGAAATATGGCAGCTGCTCTTAATTTAGGGCAATGCAGAAACTGTTTATCTTTTACTCTTTCTTCAGTGAAGCAAAAGCATAATGACTCTGAGAAGCCAGCATTTTAAGAATGTTGTGTCATAAAATGCAGTGTACCAGTGGTTATCTAAACCTGTGTCAGCAAGATTCCTTATGAATTCCAGTCTCTGGTGCTGTGTGTATATATTGGAATATATTTTAGATTGACACTAAAAATAATATGTAATACGTGTTTCTTATCTGGTCTGTCTCTCAGGGTTCCTTTTTATCAAGATTTAGTTCTGTGTGAGGAGAGAATGAGGGGAAAGACAAATATTCCATTCTAGAATTACTTATAAATACCTTCTTGGCTAATATAAAACTCTATTTTCATTGTTAATATAACAATAGGTATTAGTGGAATTTACTCTTGTAGTTGCTATTGTTTGTATTTCCAGGAGATATTGGTTTATTAACCTAAACCTGATGTAGCCTTTCAGGCAAATTCTGCAGGCTTTTTTTGAGGTGAACAAGAGGTTTTTAGAGCATGAGCTGCTAATGGAACAGATGGGTTTTTTCTCCTATTGCGAGCAACCTTGAACAGCTGTTAAAGGCATTAAGATTGTTCTGCAGTGCTAACAAAGTATGAAATGCGTATTTGCTCCTAATATACTTTTCAATAATGGCATAATGAATCTTAACCAATTTTAAACTCATCAGCCTTTTGTTTCCATTGATTTCTTTTTGAATCAGTGTGTATTCTAGAGTTTTAAAATATTATTCTCTGTGCGATCTGCAATTTTTGAAACTGTTATTGGTGACGCTGTTCAGTGTTTATATGCTAATCTTACATTTGGTGTTTAATAAAGATATAACAAACGACAAATTTGAGTGTTATTAATATTTCTAAAGAATGTTGACTAGAGAAACCTGCTTTAACACAAATGCTGAGCCAGGTTGCCTGTGGTCGATTGCTTTTTATTTATCATAGGTTTTTTTTGTAAGCTGCCTAGAGTCATTGTTCAAGTTGGGTGCCCATATGCATTCTTTAAATAGATAAAAGTAAATTAAAATGTGTATTAACATTGTAAGCTCCAGTAACCCTTCTACTGATGATACAAGAGGAGGAAGATAATTTTCTGAGCTACCAATCATTGTCTTTAACCTCAGAACCTTGAAAGCTGTAGGGGAACAAATTTTGAACATTAAGGAACAAAGATGCTTATAAATATACAAAGCTCTTATTTTCCTTGAAGACTGCCTTAGGAGATTTATGCAAGTTAAGCAGCGTAGAGGCAAAATTAATGATGGTATAATATTTTTGCAAATATGCTGAAGAAATAGGTTGATAGTATAACAAGCTTTTTCACTGTGTGCAGCATTTCATGTTTTTATTATATACTTGCATTTTTATTGTACATAAACCAGTTATGTTGAGGTGTTTGTGTAGTATATAAGCTTTTATAATAATTTTTTTTTAAAAAAAAGATCTGACCAATTTGGGCTTTATTTCCTAGCATCCTTTCTCAGATTCTCACCTATATGGAACTATTTATACCTACTCAGGTAGACAAATTTAAATGTTAATATGTTTAGTTTAATTTGCATATGCCGTGGAAGATGTGGTCAGGCTCAGTGGCTGAGAAGTTGTCTTTAGTTTTTTTTAATTTCTCATTTTTATAGAAGTTGTCTTTAGTTTGAAGAGGTTTAGATGAAAGCAAACATTCATTAGATGATAGTATTTCAGCAGTGATTGAATTTAGAAAAGATGGTTTAAAAAGAGATAAAAAGATAAATGCCTGGGAGAGGAGGTTTTTAAGCAGGACAATCAGATATATTCAGTGGAAGATTCAAATGAACTATCACGCTGAAATAGAAATTTTCAGAGTGTTTGTGTGTTATACATGAGAGGCTTTTGAATTGCCATCTGTGTTCATAAGAGCATTAAACAATCTGTCTTAGTTTTCTTTTAATTTCACCATTTTACATGAGGGTACTTTAACAAAATAGAAAAGCGAGTTGCAAGTTAGTGTTCAGCCTAGCAAAATGTATGTGATGGAATGAACAATAACTTAATTTTGATTATATCCATGACTGGAAAAGCAAATATCATACATTGCAAATTTATGTAAAGTGTTACCCACCAAATCACCAGTGAGCTGTGGGTTGATAATTACTTCCCTGTAATTATAAAAATAGAAGAAAACTACACCAACCGTAGTATATGATAATTGTGCTACATAAATCTGATGTGTTATGAATCAATACATCATAAATTATGCTACATTATCTATAAAAAATAAATATGTCTTTGAGTCAGATTTGACTCTTGGTGAATGCCTGAACACATCTATCCACTTTTCTTGACCACATCATGGAAGTGCTTTCATCAGCTGCAGTGTGGAAGCTACTAAAGAGTGTTGTTGAGTTTGTAATAACTCCTACGCAAATTTTGATTCCTGTTTCTTCCCTGATAATAATCTTGTGCTGATTACTTCTTTTAGTACATTTAGGAGTGACTTCTACAAATTTTTGTGTAAGGAAAATAGCTGGGATAAATTCTGGCTGAAATATCGGGACCCAGTTCCCATTTTGCTGGGCTCAATGTTTGGCAGAGCAGACATATCCAAACAGAACAAATTATGTTAAACATGTCTAAAGATCAGTGTTTAAGGTAAAAAAAAGGGACAAGGAAGCATGGTGGAATGTAGTCTGGATTCCCAGGAAGGAAGGGCTGCATTCCAGAGAACCAAGAGCAAAATGTAGATAGTTTGGTTGGGAGAAAGAAAGTCAAAGTAGCTCCTCCCTAGAACTTCTTAGAGTATATTTCTAATGATGCAAGTAGTTGCTTTAGTTTGACAAGTTTTCTGTCTATAGGCGTGGAACAATAAAGGAAACTGCTTAGAAGTAACTGTGCTTTTCTCAGTTTTGGGGAAGGGATTTTAAGAAAGTCAACATGTTCCAGTAGAAAGCCTACATTTCTGAATTTTTTCTCCTTATGACGCAGAAGAGGAGAAATAAGAAGTTGGAAGCAGCAGAAGAAACAAGAACAATTTTTTAGGAGTCTTCCCCAATACCAAAGTATTCTGCCTTGTGATCCTGGAAAAAATCTTGACTGCTTTAAAGAGTTGCTGACAAGAGCTCTATGGATGCTCAGAACTACAACCCCACATAGTTCTAATTATTACTTTATCTGTTTTAAACTTTCTTAAATCATTTCTTTGTTAAGCTTTCTGCAAAGAATTCTTGAATCTTTCATTCTCACTTGTATGGGTCGGAGAATCCAAAGCATGGGTAGTCTCTGCTTCCTTGCTTGAAGACTGAGTCAATCAAAGCTTAGTCCTGCCTCCTTCCACTGCATGCCCAGTTTTTGACTCACTCTTCTTGCAAAGAGGACAGGAGAGAGTGCTCAGGAAAAAATATTAATTACGCTTTGTATTCTTCAAGTTTAGAAAGAAGGAAAGTAAAATCAGCAAACTGTGAGTAACAGTTTGCTGGGGACAGAAGTCTTGCACAGAATCTGGGATTTCGGGACATGCTGGGAGAGTGCTAAACAGCTGTTTAGCGCTCAGAGAAAGAGCCGCAGTGGCCCCAGACTTAGCAGCAGCCTCACAATCAGCCAGAAGGTAGGGTGGACCAGATAAGCAAGTGATCGGCCATCCTGAAGCCACTAGGTGAAGAGGAAACAGGGACCGCCAAGCAGCTGACGGGTGGTTTATGAGAAGCCATGGCAGTTCCGAGGAAACGGAGCTAGCCTCAACCAAGAGGGGCAGGAAATAGCAGTAGGAGCCCCCTCATAGCCTCCAACTGTGCAGAAAGGATCCTAGGAAAATAAGAGTGGACTCAGTCATGGCTGAGCGAGCTCTGGAATCAATCCTTCAAGCCCACCCACTCAAGGGGGGGGCTAGAGTCCATACTCAGTCTCGCTGAGCATACTCTTGAGCGGTCAGGAAATAGCAGACCATGCCATCTGAGCTCCACGAGGGTGAAGCTGTGTCCCAGACAACAAAGGGGACAAGATGGCTGATTTCTCAGAAATGGAGGCGGGCTTGGAGGAGCAGGGATCACCTGGCCCAAGCCCGAATAGAGAGCAGGGCTCAAAGGGACCCAGAGAGACTACTAAATCATCAAAGATGGAAGAGAGAGAGAAACTACTCATCAGAATGTCCAAATCAGATGAGAGAGTGGCTTTAAGGAGACAAAGAGCCTTTGAAAAGAGTTTTCCAAGGGCTGAGAAGGAAACAGAGAGGAATAGAAATTCCCGCGCTCCAACAGGCAGACCAATGGGAACAAAGCATCAGGAAAAGAGCACCAGAGAGGTGTCACCAGAGGGTGCTGATGAGCAGTTTTTTCAACAAGTTCTTTGTGTAAAAGAAAATGTGCGTGTAACAGAAAGGCAGGGAAGCCCCCAGGAATGCAACAAAGACCAGGAGCCTTTCCCCAAGAGAAGAAGGCTGGTATCAGAGGCCAGCTTTACTCCTACAGCAGCAGGGCTCAGAGAACAGTCCCTTAGGGAGGAAATGAGAGCCATTATGTTGGAAATGCTGTCAGAGGTTAGGGATGGACAATGTAATAGACCCAGCCTGGTACATAATGAGAAAAGGCAGGAGGCACAACATCCCTCACTGGCAGGAGAAGCAGGAGAGGAGTTGGGCTTCCAGAGATTCAAGTAGGTCATACACCCAAAGTGAAGCTTCAGTTTCAGAGGAGGAGGATCAGAAAAAGCCAGCCTTTTCAGATGAAGAGGTAAATGAAACAGAAACCCCAGCATTCATCCGTCTATTTCATCAGCAGCTGTTTAAGATGCTGCTAGGGAAGGCCAACACACATCCCAATTACCAACACACATAGAAGGTTCCTGTGGTTTTGTTATACTGGAAGACACTACCAATACAAAGCTCTACCATTCGGCCTAACGTCAGCACCAAGGGCGTTCACCAAGGTACTAGCGGCAATAGCAGCGCATCTCAGAACAAGACCCATATGCGTCCAGTGCTACCTGGATGACATGTTAATACAGTCAGCCTCCTTCCTAAGGGTGAAGGAAGACTTAGAGTCCACAGTACGGGTACTACAGGAACACAGATTCTCCATGAACTTTGAAAAGAGTCATCTAGAACCAACAAGGCAACTGCAATGCTTGGGGGCAGTCATAGACACCCACTCCTGTGAGGTTTATCTGTTGCAGGAACGGCAAGGCAGCATAAGGGTGATGATAAGTCAGGTGGTCAAAGCTCTGGTGGTGGCCCTGGACTTGCCCTCACAGCTACTAGAGGAAATAATATCGTGCATCTCGATAATGCTTTGGGCAAGATTGCATGCAAGAACCTTACCGTGGTTTCTATTACCTTACCAGAGAGTAGGCAAGGGCAATACGAGGACCAAAATACGGGTCCCACCCAGAGTGAAGCAGTCCCTCCAGTGGTGGAGGTCACAGGCCATGACAAAGGGATGTGGTTTCAAGGAACCCAACTGACTAACCATTACAACAGATGCCAGCTTAGTAGGCTGGGGGGCCCACTGCCAGACCCAGATTACACAGGGCCAGTGGTCTGAGACAGACTTCAAAAACAACATCAACTGGCTGGGGCTCAGGGCTATGCCCCTGGCTCTAAGGACTTTCAAGGCATGAGTATTAGGTCAGCATGTGCTGATCCTCAAGGACAATGTGACCGCCAAGGCACATATCAACAGGCAGGGAAGGACTCACTTCCTGGTGCTCAATTAAGAAGCAGAGCAATTAGTCAATTGGGTGGAGAGACATCTATCAATCAGAGTAGAACATATCTCATGGGCAGAAAACACGCAGGCAGATTGGCTCAGTAGAACAACAGTCGACCACTCAAAGTGGTGTCTGTACCCGGATCTGTTCAGGGAACTCTCACACAGGTTCGGGATACTAGTCCCCAACAAATGCACAACTCCCGAGATTTTTCTCAAGATTCCCAACACCAGGGGTGGAAAGGGCCAATGCTCTCCAAGGAGCGTGGCCCAGGGGTCTGCTTTATGCATTTCTTCTGTGAAGGTAAAAGAGGTGATAGAAAGCGGGAAGTCTTACTCATAGCAGCTCACTGGCCCAGGCAGTTGTGGTATGCGGATCTGGTGGATCTGTCAGTAGCCAAACCATGGAGAATCTCCCCAGACAGGATAGAGTTGAACCAGGGGGCAGTACAACACCCAGAGTCACAATGGCTTCAATTGACCATCTGGCACTTGAGAGGGACCACACTGTTGATTAGAATGCTCAGCTAATGCAATACAAACACTCCAGGCCTCCAGGAGACCATCAA
>CM019156.1:22252101-22325302 GCA_009733165.1 Naja naja | reverse complement strand
CTCAATCTTACATGGGATAAGACCCGAATACACCAAGACCCACATACCTTTACCCATGAAAATCTACGAGTATATATATTCCACCTGGGATACTACATCATGGAACTCAGGAGATTACAACACAAAACCTCAGGAGATTGCAACACAGACAACGACCCAAGAGATAACAGCACAAGACCCAGGATGTCACAACAATAAAACTCAGAAGGTCATCACACAGCCCACTACCCAGGTAGCTACAACACAAAAGGCCGAAGGACACATAGCCACTACCTCAGCCACACAGGCTCTTATGAAAAAGCCAACCAATCAGCAAACATCAACTCCATCAACCAATCAAGAAGCAACAACACAGCCAACAACATAGCCAACCAATCAGCAAACACCAATTCCATCAACCAATCAAGAAGCAACAACACAGCCAACAACACAGCAACCAACCCTTACAGCAGAGCCAGCACACCACACCTCCCCTCCAGTATTTATAGAGAGAAGGCAGCTCAGTTCACGCTTTGCTGGCACAAGCACAAAGCCGAAGACACCAGCCTGAAGATGACGGATGAGATTTCGTCGAAATGTTGCCAAGGTATTCTCAATCTTCACGGACAAGACCCGAATACACCAAGACCTACATACCTTTACCCGTGAAAATCTACGAAAATATATATGTATGCATCATAAATATTAATTATCTTTCCAATGCAGCATCAGACCTTTATTGTTCTTTTTTAAGAGGAAGAGCTAAATTTCAAAGAGATTAAGTGACCTGTTAAGGTTAGATGGCATACTGTGTGCCAGTTCAGTTCTAAAAGTCTTATTGTAATCAAATAGATTCCATGGAATCGCTTAACACCCCCCCACTCCCCCCAAAAAAGCTTCATAGCAGATGGTTTTGCCTACATTTGAATATAAATGTGTCATTTTACAGCGCTGGGAGAATTGATTGGTCTCCTTACACAACCCAGTTTGGAAAGGGTTACAGCTGAATTGCCTGTAGCAGTCTGGAGAAAGTGTGAATCATTCAGGGAAGCAGGAATGCAAGCTACTTGGTTCTTATTGTCAGGATTTCTCTGCACCCCCAACGGTTAAAAGACTTTCTGTCAACTGCCAAGATGCTTGAGCACAAAACAGCCTGTGGACTGTAAAAATGCAGGAGTGCGTGAGAGAGAGAGAGAGAGTGTGTGTGTGTGTGTGTGTGATGGGAATGTGGAGTGGGGGGAAGCAACTTTTTTGCCTTGGCTTCTTCTAGGCAGCTGCTTCTGCAGTGTGTGTCTGTGTGAAACCTGAAGGGAAGGACTGAAGCAATTGCTGCTGCCAATTCATCAGCTTCCACTGCAGGGGCGCTAAGAACTGGAAGCTGTCCTGATGAATCCAAAAGGTCAGTATTACCGGTAAATCACCCACAGGAAGGTATTTGAGAAACGTTTTCAGCCACTTCTTGGTGTGTGTGTGTGTGTGTGTGTAAATACTGTGATTTTAAACAGTATTTTTTAAAAAAGCATTCCAGTATTTGAGGGGCTACCACAATGAAGGGGGGGATCAACTTACTTTCCAAAGCACTCGAAGGCAAGGCAAGAAACCATGGAAACTAATCAAGAAGAGAAGCAACCTGGAATTGAGGAGAAACTTCCTAGCAGTGAGGACAATTAACCAGTGGAACTGCTTGCCACCAGAAGTTGTGGGTTCTCCATCACTGGAGCTTTTAAAGAAGAGACTGGACAGCCATTTGTCTGAAATGGTATAGGATCTCCTGCCTGAGGCTGGACTGGAAGACCTCCAAGGTCCCTTCCACTTCTATTCTGATTGAACATTGGTTGATCACCAGGAGTTGCCCACATGTCTCAATGAGTAGAAAACATTCCACATTCTGGTTTAGCTAGTGTTGTCATCACAAAAATGCAATCCACAGTATTTAGAATAAAGCTTTTTCATAAGCACCCATTGCTTTTTAATGTATAGATGAGTGAAGGAGATAATTCAAAATAAATCACTCAAATACCATAGACCAGGGGTGGCGAACACGCGGCTCTTGAGCCGCATGCGGCTCCCGGCCAAAATGAATGCGGCTCTTTGCCTCTTATCATTATTTTGTATACTGTGGCTCTTTGCCAAGTTTGGATTTTGTTATGCTGCTTCTGAGGAGGGACCTCTGAGGAGAGATTTCCGAGCGCGTAGTCCCGCCCTCAGGCTGCGTCATCCCATCTCCCATCCCTCGGAAACAACTGCACGGGCCAGAGAGCGGGGGGACACGTGTGTCACATGTTGTGCCACATCTTGCCGTTCTTAGTGTGGAGGACGCAGCACACCCTCACCGTCACTGCAGGATTTTTACCCTCACTCAAAATGGCAAAATGCAAAGCTAAACGAAAATATGAAGATGAACACAGGACATTTTTGGAAGAATGGGAAGATGCTTTCTTCTTTATTGAACGGAATGGGAAAGCTGCTGTTTAATATGCAATACTATGATATCACATTTTAAGGCTTCAAATCTTCAGCGTCATTTTAGCAGGTCACTGCGTGGTGTGGCTCTCTGACTCTCACAGTTTAAAATTTTGGCTCTTTGTGTCGAACTTGTTCGCCACCCCTGCCATAGACAGTGAAAAGCCTATTCTTCATATCTTTTACTTAATTATTTTAAATAAATTCATGATTTATACTTCATAAAAGTTGTAAAGAGAATTCTGCAACCTCATTCTTAACTATAATTTAATGTTTATAATGGAACTACATCGAATTCTTAGCGATGTAAATTATAGCATTTTTAATGTTTCTTATCTATATTCTGTATGTGTGAATCAGATGAATTTAATTCCTAAAATCTAACCTGAGCCCTATTTGTTTGATTAAAATTAGGAGAGTAAGATGGGTGGGACATAAATTTAATAAATAAAAAAAATAAAATGCTTCTGCGGTGTGATACCTTCAAGACAAGTCCTTCTTTTCATCTTGGCCTTAGATATTGTTGCTTTTCATTCTTTCAGCTCTCTTGTAATTTTCTTCCAGACAAAGATAGCCAAGACATTTATTTATAGAGAACAAACAGGATAAAATTAAAGCGGAACTTCCTACCTAAATCTTTTTTTTTTTTATGAAGCAGTTTGTTTTGTAAGACCAAAAGTTATTTATGAGCATGAGGTGGGTGGTTCTAGGTTCTCCTCTTTCAGTTACATACAACTATATAAAAAGTTATGTGAACCCACTTGATAGCAATAGCACTTAGACTTATATACCGCTTTACAGTGCTTTACAGCCCTCTCTAAGCGATTTATAGATTCAGCCTCTGGCCCCCAACAATCTGCCTTCTCATTTTACTGACCTTGGAAGGATGGAAGGCTGAGTCAACCTTGAGCCTGGTGAGATTTGAACTGCCAAATTGCAGGCAGCCGGCAATCAGCAGAAGTAGCCTGCAATACTGCACTCTAACCACTGCGCCACTGTGGCTCATGATCCTCTTGATGGTCTACAGAGAATGGAAATGGAACCATGGATGCTGCTATTTTTTCTGCTTGGACGAACCACCTATGCTGAGTTTTGAGAAGTCCCTGTTTTGTAGAGTAGAATTGCTCAGAGTCGTCCCAGAAGACAGGGCAAGAAACAGTGCATCTAAATGATAAAAGAAGCTATTTTCTGCCAGACATGAGAAAAAAAGAGACAATAAGAGATGATCACCAGCGGAATAAACTGCCTCTGGAGGTGTTTAAAAAGAGACCAGATGGTCACCTGTAGTAGCAGATTCCTCTACTGGGCAGGAACTTGTATTAAAAGATTTCAAAGATTCTTTCCAAACCTTCCATGAATCTAGTTTTCATTGGCCTTTTTTCCCCTCCAAAGGCTCAGTTTATATCTTCCTTTGGAAAAGTGTGAATCAAAATAATTGTACCAGTATGAAGTAGTGGTGATTTCCAATTGTGATTGATACTAGAAAATACCCTCTTTGTCTTTTGCCAATGGAGTTTGAATATCTCCGTTCTCACTGTGTCAATTATGGATGGAATAGTTATTTTAGTATACATATACACATACACTTATAAAATGTATTACACTAGAATATTACTATTACTATTATACTTCTCATCCTTCCTATTATGTATCTCCTTCCACTTATGACTATTACCTTGTTGCTTGTATCTTTATGGTTTATATTGTTTTATTTAGTTTCCTAGTATGATTTGATTGCTTATTTGGTATCCTATGACTATCATTAAATATTGTATCTTATGATTGTTGATGAATGTATTTTTTTATGTACACTTAAAGCATATGCAAATTCCTTGTGTGTCCAAATCACACTTGGCCAATAAAGAATTCTATTTTATGTATATATGTATATATGTATATATGTATGTATGTATGTATGTATATATATATATATATATAGATTTTCACGGTAAAGGTATGTAGGTCTTGGTGTATTCGGTCTTGTCCGTGTAAGATTGAGAATACCTTGGCAACGTTTCGACGAAATCTCATCCGTCATCTTCAGGCTGGTGTCTTCAGCTTCGTTCTCCTGGGAGAAGTGTGTGATCGTGGCTGTTTTTCCCTTTTAAACTCCAGAGTTGGCTGTGTTGTTACTTCTTGATTGGTTCATGGAGTTGATGTATGCAGATTGGATGGCTTTTTCCTGAGAACCCTGTGTGGCTGAGGTGCTGGCTGTGTCTCTCTCAGCCTTTTGTGTTGTAATGACCTGGGTAATGGGCTGTGTGATGACCTTCTGAGTTCTATTGTTGTGACATCCTGGGTGTGGTGCTGTAATCTCCTGGGTCGTTGTCTGTGTTGCAACCTCCTGATGTTTTGTGTTGTAATCTCCTGAGTTCTGTGATGTAGTATCCTGGGTGGAAGGCTGTGATGTGACATTCCGGGCCTTGGTTTGGCTCCAAGTTTGAGGTCTGGCTATGTGTTTATAGACCTCAAACTCGGAGCCACATCGGAGGCAAATGGTGCGAGGGTGGTTTCCCCCACAACCTATGCAGTGGAAATCACGCCTCTTCCTTCTCAGGTCGTTTCTTTTCTGCTCCATTCTGAGTTTGTTGATTTCTTCTTCTCCTCCACTGTATTCAGACTCAGATTCAAGTTCATCAAAATGAGTTGTAGTGGTCTTTTCCCCATCAGAATGGCCCGTAGTCTTGTTCATCTTTCTCATGGCTGCTGCTGAGGATTTGGTGGCTTCTGCTGAAGATGCTTCCTCTATGGCTTCTTTCAGCGTGATCTTGGGTTTCATCAGTAATTTGCTCTGCAAAACCTTGTCTTTAAGGCCCAAAACAAAACGATCGTGCATTGCCTCCTCTAAGCTGCTGAATTCGCACGCACCCCCAATGTCTCTTAAACTTGCCACGAAGTCATTTATGCTTTCGTCTTCCGCCTGATCGCGGTGATAAAACTCGTGTCTCTTAATGAGGCACGATACTTGAGTGCGTGTGTGCCCTTAAAAGCCTCTCTAGATCAGGCCATGCCATTACCTTCACGTCTGCTGCGCCCACTAATGCCTTCGCCATCTTGAAAACTGCCGGACCGCAATACATGAGAAAAACCGCCCTCTTCCGCTGCTCAGAAATGGCGGCCAGATCGCTTCCTTCCAAATACATCTGAAACCGATCTGCATACGACTCCCAGTCTTCATTCTTCGGGTCGAATGGGGCTGGGGGGGTGTTCAGCGCAGCCATCTCGCTCTTCTCTGTTCCGCATTGCCTTCTCTTCAGGGAGATCCCACCCTCGTCGCCAGTGTTAAGTTTGCATAGAGAGGCAGGACGTGGAGTGCTTCAACTCAAAGTTTATTGTGACTTCAGCTCAGAACGGACCCGAGCCGCGGCAGCTATTTATAGCTGGCTGCCGCGGCTGCCAGCCAATCAGAGTGCAGGGTTTTCCCGCACTTTTACAACCAATGAATTAAAACACTTTACAACAATAACCAGTCATTTTAAACTCTGCATACATAACAACAACCAGCTGTACATCTCCACCCCGAACCAGATCAGTGATGCCCTCTCCCTGATGACCCGGTGCTTGGATGCGGTACAGATTTGGATGAACGGGAACATGCTTCAATTCAACCCGGCCAAGACTGAGTGGCTGTGCATACCGGCATCTCGGCCCAGTCAAGAGTATCCATCTTGGGCCATAGGGGGAGAGGCTGTGGATAGGGCGCGGAATCGGGGGTCCTCCTGGATGTACGGCTCCAGTTGGAGGAGCAGGTGGGGGCCGTTGCCAGGGGGGCCTTTGCCCATCTCCGCCTTGTTCGTCAGCTTCGCCCATTCCTGGACCGAGATGCCCTGCGCACAGTCACTCATGCCCTTGTCACCTCTAAACTCGACTACTGCAATGCTCTCTATTTAGGACTGCCCTTGCATACCATCCGGAGATTGCAGCTGGTGCAGAATGCGGCTGCATGGTGGTGATGGGAGTTCCCCGATTCTCCCATGTTACCCCCCTCCTGCGTGGTCTACATTGGTTGCCGGTTGCACTCCGGGTGAGATTCAAGGTTTTGGTTTTAACATACAAAGTCCTACACGACATGGGTCCTCAATACTTAAGGGAGCGTCTCCGGCCGATATCGAGTGCCAACTGCCCTGTGCGAGCACACAGGCAAGGACTCCTAGGGGTCCCGTTGGCAAGTCAGTGCTGGCTGGCGGTCCCCCGGCGATGAGCCCATTCTGTCGCGGCCCCTGACCTCTGGAACCAACTACCCCTGGGGCTCCACCTGGCCCCTGACCTCCGCACCTTCCGCCATGATTTGAAGACCTGGTTGTTCGACCAATTCAGGCTGTGACCCCTCCCTGGGGGGATGGGTTTTTTTTAAATTAAATTTTAGATTCATCTGGGCTTGAGATTTGTTTAATTTTTTAATTATTTATTGTGGTCTGTTTTAGTTGTGAGCCGCCCCAAGTCTTCGGAGATGGGGAGGCATATAAGTCCAAATAATAAATAAATAATAAATAAATAAATAATAAAAGGTGGAAGTGGAAAATTTTTGATCTTTTACAGGGCTTCTGCAAACTTCAAGCAATTCTCAGCATCAATTTAAATAAAGGTGTTAAAAGCCTTTGCAGTTTTGGGATTCCTGTATTGTGCTACATGATATTTGCAAGAGTAAGATCAGTATAGTTTGTCTTGCAGTATGTCCCAGGGTTGCCTTTTGCATATTATATCTGTCGTTATATCTGTGCATCTCTGTAGAGGCTTTCTGTAAAAGTACAAGGAGAAAAAGAACTGGATTTTTAAGCATTCTGCCAGCAGTAGCTCCTGCTAGCAAAAAGGAAAGATATTTTCATTGATTTCCTCTTTTCTTTACAGTTCTAAGGGACACTTCATCTCTTATTCCAGAGTATACATCAAAAGCCCGAAGCTGATTTTGAGGGGCGGTAAAAGGGATTCCAGGGGAGGTGTGAATTAGCAAAAATTGCGTTTTTCTTTTTTCTTTTCTCTACTAGTGGGATTCCTACCTTGGAGCTGATGTTTTATCTAAATAGAAACCCTTCTGTTCTTGAAAGGCCAAATTTGGATCCAGCCCATTAAATCTGTAATACAGTTGTGCCTGCAATTATATAATACGAATTCCTGTTGACGTTCATTGTCTTTCATTAGGCTGGCAAGCCAGGTTACTTTTACAAAGTGGAAGCTGGGAGAGATTATAGTAAAGAATGTGAAGCGTATCTGTAGTGTAAAGACGACGGTGATCCTTTTGGGGGGTTGACTAGAAGATCTCAATGGTCCCTTCCCATTCTGTTGTTCTCTTATGTGGTGGTGAAAACCTGTTCATGGTTAAAGATACTTTCTGTGGTGAAGGTATAGAATGTGCTCATCCTTAAAGCCATAAAGTAGTCTTATTTAAACTTGCACACAGTTTATTTTGATCCTTCTGATTGGGTGTGGTCCATATATCACACAGGATTGTGAAAATATTTCTGTTAGATTTGCTAATACATGAAGTAATGGCTTACACAAGCAATGCGTAATTAAGAGCTTATAACTGTACACCGTAAATCCAATACCCTTTGTTCTTCGGAATTGAAATGTTAAATAGAAGTTCCTTGGTACTTCATTCCTTATTATTTGGTTTCACTTCCCTAATGATTGTTTAATGATTTTTTTTATTATTATTATTATCATAGGCAGCTCTTGCAAGCTAGAAAAGAGAGCTCCTTGGTTAGGCAAGCTTGTGGGATGGACAGATAAGATCAGGCATGTTAAGCAGTTCAGGGGAAGGCGTGTGCAGATTGAGACATGGGAAAAAAGTAGAAAGGAATTCCAGGTGAAGGAGAGGCTGTGATCGGAAGTTCAGGAAGTGGGAAGGAGAGAGGATAGCTGCCTATTACAGGTGAGGACAGAAGTTTGGTTTTCAAACGATGGAAGCCTGATGAGGTGAAAATAATTCAGAATTGCTGAAATAATTTCTCTCTTTTTTTTTATTTACCTAGGATTGTTAATTTTCTATAATTACTTAAATATACCATTTTGCATATGAAAGTGTCTGTAATATTTAAATTCAGTGCCTGGGGTTATGCAGTTCTTGGGCCTTTCATACCACAACAATTATTTGCATGTAGGCAAAAGGGGCTGAAATTTTGCTACTTTCACTTATTTTTATGTTGACTTACTTTTGGGTTGCTGCTTGGGTGGCGTTTAATGAAAATAATGATTGAACCTAGAACATTTTATTTATGCATTTATTTACGTATCCATGTGTTACTTTTACCATTATAACTCAAAGGGGCGAACATACCCAACACACCCTACTGTGGTTATCCCCACAACAATCCTCTGAGGTGGTTGAGTTGAAAGAGAGTGAGTGGCTCAAGGTCACCCAGTTGGCTTTCATGGCTAAGGCAGGACTAGAACGCTAGAAGTCCCGGCCTCCTGGTTTCTGGCTTTTTATTTGCACAAAAGGACAAAATCCATACTTTGATTTGAAAACTGTATGAGAGAACAGCGTTTAAAGTGATGCTTGTTTATGCCAGTGGGATACTAAAATAAAAGGCTTATTTAGGTCAAAAATATCAAATGCGGTATTTAAATACAGTTCGTCTAAGTAAAACTGTCTGCCACTCTTCCTGAATGGTACTTCTAAGATGGAAAAGAAAAGAAGCAATATTAGCCCCCCCCCCTTTTTTTTTAAAGGTGAATTGAAACTATTGAAAGGGCAATTTTTTTTGCTAAGTCAACTATACAATACTATTGATAAACATTTTATAATATATTTTGACTTTGATATGCTGCCCGGATTTGTTGACCTTAATTTTGTTCTTTTCAGTGTTAATTTTTACCAAATATGCTCCGTCGTGCTTCTGACCTCTATCACTTTGCTGTGATTGACTTGATGCTGAAGCATTATTTGCCCTTTGTGTTCTGCTTACTACGCTCTGGATGGCTATAAAGCAGACAGAGCAACTCCACAAAGCACCCATACAAAGTCTTTTTTATTGGTTCAGCAGGCATCCTGTCAACTCACATTTCTGACAAGGTTCTTCTTAATGTCCAATCCTTTGCATTTCTGAATCGTGGTGTAAAAAGATACTAAACTCTCATCCCTATATTTCATCCCATAGTCATAGAGGAAGGGGGTTTAGCTGCTACCATGAGGCTGTGTGTTCAGGCAACAGAGAAGAAACCTCTCCCAACCCATCAAGGGTCAATTCAGTGACCAATCAGGGTTACAGATGTGACCAAATGACATGGACTACATTTCCCAGGATACCTTAACTACATTTACCATGTTGCATTCCCTTAAGGGGACAGCTCTCAATTCCTAACTACCTATCCCAAATCCCATTAACTCTAAACTGGCTGGACAGCACACTTTGCTTTCTCAGTGTTGGGTTCTGATCCATGCAGAAGTAATGACCGGTAGTCCTCGACTTACGACCACAATTAGTGAGCAATTTGTTAAGTGAGTTTTGCTCCATTTTATCACTTTTCTTGCTGCATTTGTTAAGTGAATCACTGCTGTTGTTAAATTAGTAACCTGGGTGTTAAGTGAATCTGGATTTCCCATTGACTTTGCTTATCAGAAGGTCATAAAAGGGGATAATGTGACCCCAGGACACTGGAACAGTCATAAATATGAACCAGTTGTCAACCATCTGTGGACATAAATTGTCAACCATCTGTTGACATAAATTTTTCTGACCTAGACTTCCCAAGATCATGAAGTAGACTCCTCGTCCCAATAAAACCCCTTTTATTTAGATTAAAGTGCATTCCTTTCCAGCAATGTCCCAGCAAATAGTCTTTCATGAGATTTCACAACTACAGACCTTTATCAGGCTTGGAGAATTGCCAGGCCGATATCTGACAAATGCCTGCTGTAGCGGCAATTACTTGGCAAGAAGTCAGGAACAGATCTTCACTCTAATAAATTGCACTAATTGTCTCCTGCAAACACCACTCCCCCTTCGCTCCTCTTTATTCCCTATGGGAGGGGCCATTCACCGTCCACCTGAGCCTTTACTCCTGAGTCGACCCTTGTTCCTTAACTGTTCCCTTCTCCTGGCAGTTCTGTGCATGCACACACAGGACGCAGGCTCCAGCTGTTCTTCTGCCACACTGATCTCTGACTCCGAAGGCAGCTGATAACTGTCAGACGACCCTGGCCCCATCTCTGCCTCTGATGCAGAGCACTCATCAGAGCCTTCCCCAAACTCCAGGACTAACCCATGTTCCTCCTCAACCTCCTCATTGTCTGAGTCTGCCACCAGCTCTGCTGCCTGCTGGCGGGCCACAACATAAATATGAACCAGTTGTCAATCACCTGACATGCTGCACGGGTCATAAGTGTGAAAAATGATCATAAGTCACTTTTTTCAGTGCTGTTGTATCTTCGGCCACTAAACAAACTCGTAAGTCGAGGTTACATTTTATATTTCCTTTTTCTTCATAAAATACTGTACTCCATGGGTGTTTGACTTGAATATATCAAACATTGTCCATGTCCGAAGATCACATCTTAGATACTTAAACACACCAAATAATCACATAGGTTGCATTTGAATGATGACTTTGCTATTAAATTGAGTTGTATGGAAAAGTCAATTTGTAAGTAGAATCAGAGGTGATATTCAACAGGTTCTGACCAGTTCTGGAGAACTGTTAGCGGACATTTTGAGTAGTTTGGAGAACTGGTAAATACCGCCTCTGACTGGTCCTGCCCCCATCTATTCTCTGCCTCCTGAGTCCCAGCTGATTGGCTGGGTCTTCTTTTGTTGCCCTGCACAGGAGAATGGAGCTGGAAAGCAGGTTAGTGGGATGGGGAGGGAATGGGGATTTTGCAGTATCCTTCCCCTGCCACACCCACCAAGCCATGCCCACCAAGCCACGCGCACAGAACCGGTATTAAAAATTTTTGAATCCCACCACTGAGATTCTGTGTGACAATTTCAGTTATGCATTGGTCCTTGAACACACACAATTAGCTGAGCTTGGAATGAAATGAGGCCCAGTGATTCTAAAATCCTCTTTATGTCAGCCTTGTTTCAGCTCATATACTTTGTGCTAAATGGTGATATAGGAGGACACACAGATTTTTGGTAAAAGGTGGATATTATAAAAGCTGATTCAATAAATCTGTTTTCATTCAGGCTTTTGGAACTCTTAAGGCTGAAAAATCCTTCTAAAGCTATCCCCCCTCCCCAATCTGGATATGAATATTAATAAAACATGACCTTTTTTACTGTTAATTGTGTTCAGATTAATAAATAGGAAGTCAGCAATTTTCTAAACTACAGTGGAATGAAACAAGTTTGATTAAATAGTCATGCTCCTTGTTTTATAGAAGATAAGTTTCGGCAGACTTCAAACTGATTGAAGTCTGAAAGGTTTAGAATTTGATTTCCATTCTGAGCTGCCAAAGGGCGATTTAAAATTCATCTTTAGTTTTGTACAGACTGTTCTGTGTGACAGGCAACCGAACAAAAGGAAAGCTACAAAATGGAACTTTTCTATGAAATAATAGCATCAACTTCATGCTCTTTGCTACGTTTAGCAGAGAAAATCATTTTTGGTTACCAAAAAACATTTTTGGAGAGGACAAGATCTGACAAATATATGTTTTATATAGATATTGTGTGTACGTGTGCGCACGCATGCATGCCATATTAAGAAAATATATTCAGGATAATGTAATTTGAGTATTCTTAGCTGCTTGATGTGTGCTTGGTAAACTATATTGATGGACCTGCCAGCTGGAAACAATTTTTTTCTTAAGCACTTAAATTATTGTTAAGCAGGTTAATGTTTTTGAACAAGCAACTCCCAGAAGAGGACAGCAGATTTAGGATTTATTCTGGTATTGTTCTGAAGAGCTAGAGTGGTGTGCTGGCCTAGCGGTGGAACTCTTGCCTCACAATCAGGAGACTGTGAGTTTGATCCTGGTAGAGGCAGATATTTCTCTCTCTGGGCATGGTGAGAATATATCTGCTGACTATAACTCTGCCTTGGCGACAGGAAGGGCATCCGGCCAATAAACACTCAAAACTCCATTCAGTTGCCCAGACTCCACCCCCCACAAGGGATTATGGGGGTCATTAAAAGAGGATGATGATTGTTCTGAACAGCTAGATCCTATGCAGCATGGAGAGTCCAGCCTGAAGTTGCTGTACCATAAATGTTGAGGAGAGATTTAAGTCATGGCTGTCCAGTAAGACACTGCCTTTTACATTCATTTTGTTCCATTCAAGTTTAGTTTATAGATGACAGTTTCAGTGGCTTAGCTATAATTGTGAAGCACAACATCGCACGTGTGACAGCCTTGCCCACTCTGTACACCTGCTACAGAGTCCTTTCACCTTTCAACAGCTGAAAGGACTGTCCTTCCAGTGCCAGAGTTTCTGAAAGTTTCTTATCTCCATTTTGTCTTCTTCTTCAAGAAATAAATCACCAGTTTTTGAGGTACCTAACATTGTAGATTGTTGTATTTCACTCGAGTTCTATTATTGCAACTGCACTTTTGGACATTGGACATTTGGTTTTAACATGTCCCCTTTATAAAAAGAAAAAGTGGCATGTAACTCCTAAGTAAGTATCAATAGTTGTGCTGTCAAGATGCTACCAGGGGAAGGCTGACCCAAATTTTAAAAACTTGAAATGATAAATTGTTGGATTCTAGGGAGCTCTTCCCATAGTATATCAATATAGGGTCTTGTTATTTGTTCCAAATAAATTAAAGAGAATAAACATTGAAAGCTTAAAAATGCATTCCCCAAAGACTAATATTAACAAATAAATTATTCTTTCCTTCCAAGAGTCTCATTAGTAGGGGTATGCAATAAAGTAATGCACATTAGTGTTTTAGGTCAACATTGGGAGATTCTATAATTTTTTTAAACTTCTAGAATCGGGGATTTATTAAGACGGCAAAAAAGCCCTCATTCTTTTATAGTTACTTTTCTAGAGTTGCTGGCAATTATGCCTTTAATGCATAATATGTGTTTCATAAGGATTTATGCAGGGCCATCATTTGGAACAATAACTGCATCAGTAATCATAAAAGGAAACAGGTAAGAAATAGTTCAACCTGTGTATTTATCCAAACTGTTTTGCCCCTAGGCTTTTAGGAAGTGATCCCTCTAATATTTATTTACTTTATTACTTGCATGAATATCACATCTGAAGAACAGTGGGGTTTTTTTTTGTGACTTGTATTTCATGGAAAGTAGAGTTAAACCTTGGAATGTGCGTTGAGATGATAAAACGAAGGAATTTTGTAATAAAACGAGTGGAAATATTAAGGAAACTCAAAGAGAAATCTTAGGAGCACTAAATAGTTTTGATAAACATAGCTTAATCCTTCAGATACAAATAGCTAATAGGAACAGGATTATTTTTTACTTTGAAATCACTGCTGTGTTTTCCTTTTTTGCTGCATTTGCTGCTTTGTAGGAGTGATGTAATTCAACAGAACTGTAGACATTTTACATGGGAGTTGTGTGATTCAACCGAACAGACAGCATAATACTAGAATAAACTTGAACGACTGATTTCCAACACTTTTAAAAGAAGTGCCTGTAGTACCATCTGTTGAAAGTTGCCAAAATAACTCAAGTTATTTAGCACATGTCATTAACGTTTTAACTCTTTAAGGTGTGTTAAATACAGCAACAGCCTTGATAGAGGGGAGAAGTGAGACATAGCAAAAGTCATCATATTATTACAGCTAATCCTCGACTTACAATAGCAATTGGCACTGGAATTTCTGTTGTTAAGTGAGGCAGTTGCATAGTGTGATGTCGCACAACCCTCTTGCTTACTTATGACATTCCCAGCACTCCCTGTTGCTATGTTAACCAAATTCATTAGCCAAGGAACCTCCCTGAACCAAGCCATGGTTTGGTCTGTCTCAGTTCTGAGCCTGCCTTCTTCCAAGGTAAGGGACTATGTCAGAGGTCTCCAAAATTGGCAACTTTAAGACCTGTGGCCTTCAACTCCCAGAATTCTGGGAGTTGAAGTCCACAGGTCTTAAAGTTGCCAAGTTTGAGGACCCCTGGACTATGTCAATTCCCTCAACTGCCATTTTCCTGATATCTCTGGCCTTTTGGCTGCCCTATATCCTGCCTGTGGGGCAGGAAACAGCCGCAGTAACCATGCAGCTCTGGAGCTGCTTGTCATGCTGCATCTTAAGGGCTTCTTGGCACACTGTGGTTCTGGGACTGCAGCTACCGCACCAGCCCCATCCCACCTCAGCTAGACAACACAGTGCAAAGCTAAAGATGCCGTGGGGAACCCCAGCCTGGCCCAGCAGCGTGGTGCAAAGCCCCAATTGCTTCTTAAGAACCAGCCAGCTGTATTTGAAAACATCTGGAGAGCACACTTTCCCCCCCGTTACAGTTTTTGTACGTTATTTAGAAAAAGCTTATTACAGACAAAGCGGTACCCATGGGTCAAATTGTATTACAGTCTAGAAGGGTTTAAAAATTATCATGATTTCATGTTTATGCAGCCTGCAGTTTTATATTAACAGGTTAAGAGAGTTGGAAGGGGCCTCGTAGGTCATCTAGTCCAGTCCCTCCCCCCGCGCCCAAGCAGGAGACCCTACACTATTTCTGAGAGGTGGCAGTTCAGTCTCTTCTTGAAAGTCTCAAGTGATGAAGCTCCCACAACTTCTGAAGACAACTTCTGTTCCATTAGTTGATTGCTCTCACTGTCAGAAAATTTCTCCTTATTTCCAGGCTGAACCTCTTCTTGTTCAGTTTCCATCCATTATTCCTTGTCTGGCCTTCAGTTGCCCCTTCCTCTCTGTGGCAGCCCTTCAAACATTGGAAGGCTGCTATCATGTCTCCCCTGGTCCTTCTCTTCACTAGACTAGCCAGGCCCAGTTCCATATTGATGTATGTTATTTCTCAATTAGCCATTCATTTCGTGGAATGGACTGTTCCCTGTATAGTTTTGAAGATTTCCCCACACTTTAAAAAACAAACAAGGAGCTTGAAAGAAATTGGGGCTGCTGATTAATGAATGGCCCAACTTGCTTTCTGTACTATTTCACTTTCTATTGAAGACTCCCGTATTGTTTATTATTTTCTTTTCTTTTCCATTGGCATCGATACAACAAGCATCAAGTCACTGTAGTTATATTCAGTTTGGAATAGAGAACTTTTTTCTCTAAGGCTTATGCCAGCGTCAACTTTGTCAGTCACTAGTCTATACATCATACAACCATCCTTTGTAGTGAAATTATTTTTGTATCCAAGGTCTATTTTGTACGCTAGCATTAAAAAAAAAAACACTCCGAATTGAGTTTGTGGAGGTAGAGTGATTTTTGGAAATTCTTTTAAATTTTGTCCTTAGGACAATTTTCAGTAGTGTAACTGAGGAATATTGAAAGATTGTACTGAAATCCTTCCAGCCTTTGTTGAATGTTGTTGATCTTAAATGTTTGTGATATTGATCCTCCTTTGCTAACAAAACTTAAGTTTTCACACATGCCATTGGAGAGAAGTTTTGGAGAGTCACTTTCCATTTGTGCAACATAGGGAGAGTTTTTTTGTAAAAAAATTGCAAGCTTTCTATGATTTTTGATCAGTATAGGATTTCTGTTTTAAAGTGGAGGCTTTAAAAATAATTTTGCCGAAATGATTTTGCACTAATCTGTTAAATCTCTCTTGTACTGGGAAAAAAAAAAAGAAAAATATACAATTTGCTGCTGACCTTTGTTGTACCTAATTATCTTTTCACCATTAATTCCCGTTATGCAGAGAAGGGTGTTTTCATTAGCAGGACTTAATGTTTTATCCTTTATGGGGCAAGTTTGTGTTGGCAGGAAAGTTCAATAACCTTTCATATTGGGAATTTTTCAGTTCAAGTCAGAATGTGATCATCTATATCCACTTTGTGCTGACCCTTATACCAGACTTGGTTGTCTTTTTACTGCTTCCTCTCCATACTAAATATTGGCTTGAAATTGAGGTTATGTGCTTTTTGCTAGTGGATTGTTCACTGAGTTTTCTAAGAACATTGGTAAATTGTATTTAGTTATGATTGCTGGAAGTACTGAAATATGCCCAGGCTTGGTTGGACTAGCTACTTAGGCCTTACATAGAAGATAAACAGTATTTAATGTTTTTCACTAACGTTTGTCCTTCTACTATGTTAAATTTCTCATTTTATTCTTTGCCTTATATTGTATCGCTGTGTTCTTTTTTATTTTCAGCTGTGGATCAAATGCACAGATAAAAATAAGAGTTTCTTAGTGAACAGATCTATTTATTGTGGTATGTGGGAAAGTAGCTTAGGGGAAATGAAAGCTTCTAAATTGGTGCCAATTTTGCACTTGTGGGTACTTGGTGCAGTGGATTGCAGCTAAGTATATTGCTAGTAACAAATTTTCTCTGGAAATTAGATGGTTTTCACTTAGGTTAAATAAAAGAATACAAGCTAAGATTTGTAGTCAACTAAAACCAGGCTATTTATTAATTGCTGCAGTGTAACCTCATTTTCCCATAAAGATTAAATGGAATATAAAGATTTCATCATAAAGACTTGAGGTATAGTAATTAATATTGAGTATTGTTCAAGTAGGCTTGTCCTTTTAATCTTTCTCCATGAATTAATGAGAGTGGCCTTGGGATTAGAAAGACAAGTTGTCTGGCTCTGACACACTTCTGTATCTTCTGGGGGAAAAAAAAAACCTTTTCTATTTAAAAAATAACCTTGAGAACCTCTGTTTGCTTTTATAAAGACCACTGGTGGATTATCTCTCCTTTTGCAGGTAGTCCTTGGATAATGACTGGTTGCTTAGTGACCATTCGAAGTTACAGCGGGGCCCTCAAAAGCTACTTGACAACAGGTTCCAGAGTTCTGATGGTCACAACAATGGCCAGTTGCAGCATTCCGCAATTTACAACTTTTTTTGCTGGTTGTTGACCTTTCTGGCATTTCCAGCAAAAAACAAAAACAAAAACAACCACCCCCACCCAGAACAACACATTTACTCAGTGTTCGCTTTATGACTGTGGGGTTCATTGTACGACTGCTTCATAAAAAGTTTGTAAAATCGGGTTAGTCATGCCTCAATTTATGACTGTCATGACTTCTGATGGAAATGTCGGACTTCCTATATTGAGGGCAGTGGTGTACTAGTTAAAAATGTTACAGTTGTCTCTATACATTTAATTTTCTGCATAGGATTGTAGCTAAGACAAAATGGAAGGGTATGTTAAGGCCGTAAATATTCAACTTGTAGATTAAATAAAACTATTGAACAATTACTTTGTGCCTTTCCCTCCTGTACACAGGGGTGGGGGAATTTTGCCGGTTTGGACTGGTTCAGGTGAACCCCTAGCTCTGAAGATCAGCTGGGAGCGAACCGGTTCACTCCTGCGCTATACTGACCTTTATTGTCCCAGCTGATCAGCGCGGAAGAGGGGATTGCCGCTCCTAAGCTTTGTTACTCCCCTGAAGTAACATAGGTAAGGATTTTTGCATTGCTGTTCTTGCATGCGCAAAGCGCAAGATCACTGTACCAGTTGCTATAACAGCAGCATCCCACCCCCAGCCTGTACATGTTTCCTTCTGTCCATGAGGTGATACAAAAGTATGTCCTCCTAATTTGCCCTGTCCCAAGAGCCAACATCTATCCTGCCTCCATAACGAGACTGTCAAATGGTGATATCCTAATACCTTAATATACCTTTATCTCTTATTGATTTTATGGTAGTTTCTTTGTCTTGGAATCATCTAGATTCCCTGAGACTAAGGCTGTCGAGCACACATTCTTCTTCTTCTTCTTCTTCTTCTTCTTCTTCTTCTTCTTCTTCTTCTTCACAGAAATGACAGTATATACAGCAAACGAGATAACTATGCTGGGTTTTGTATCACAAATCACTAGTTGAACACTTCCCAAGTGTTTAGGACTGCGTGATGTATTGGCGGATTATGGGAGCAGATCCCAGTAAGGTGGCCTTCTGGAGCTGACCAATGGTGATCTTGTCAGCGCCAATTGTTTTTAAGTGCTTGCCTAGGTCTTTAGGTACAGCACCCAGTGTGCCGAGCACCACTGGAACCACCTGCACTGGTTTATGCCAGAGTCTCTGCAGTTCGATTCTCAAGTCCTGATATCTGGTGACTTTTTCAAGTTGTTTCTTGTCGATTCTGCTGTCACCAGGTATGGCAATGTCGACAATCCACACTTTTTTCTTCTCCACAATCGTGATATCTGGGGTATTATTATTATTATTATTATTATTATTATTATTATTATTATTTAATCTTTAGTGAGATTCACAGTCTTTGTGGCTGGTTGGTAGCTCAAGAGCTCGAGTCCTAACCAAGGACTTAGGAACTGTTAAGGTAACGTCGGAGGATATAAGCTGTTCCAAGTAGGGTAGTTTTTTGTAGAATCAGGGTATTCAAGTCTGATATATTCAGAATTTCCAAATAGCGAGGTAGCCCTTTAGGTATTGCTCCAAGGGCTCCAATTAAAATTGGGATAACACATGATTTCTTTTTCCAAAGTCGCTCAACTTCAATTTGTAAGCCCCGATACTTTGTGATTTTTTCTTGCTGTGTGTCTTCAATTCGTGCAGCACATTGCAATGTCAATGAACCAAACCTTTTTCTTTTCAACTATTGTTATGTCAGGTGTGTTGTGGGTCAAGTGCCTGTCAATCTGAATTCTGAAGTCCTACAATATCTTTACTTTTTCATTCTCCAGAACCTTCTCAACCTGACGTTCCCAGTAGTTGTTACTATACTCAAATCCAAACATTATTATTATTGTTGTTGTTGTTGTTGATCACACTGTAAGCCTGATGTTTAGATTTGATTTGGTATTTATATTCACCTATAAAATGGAACCCAGGATAGATAGGCGATCTTTGATGGTGTTAAAGTTATTGCTGCAGTATGTAAAGCTATCTTTTGCAGTTGGCTGATAGTGATTTTGTCAATGTCAGTGGTGTTCAAATGGTGCTCCTGTTGTTTTGGGATTATTATTATTAGCTAAGGGAATAAGTGATAAAAACATCAGAAGGAGGAAAACAAGAGAATGATTTTAATAGCTTATTTCAAGAATTCCTCCTCCCGATTGCCATAATAACACAGTGTTCTCATATTAACTCAGATTCAACAATATAAATTGAAAACAGGTTTTGAAGTCGGCAAATGTCTCTGATTTTTACATTATTAAATTAGCAACGAGTCCTATTTTAGATAGCTATTTCAGAATATTTGCACATGGGACAAAACCTAGTTGTTCCACTTCTGGCAAGTTGAGAGCTTTCTGGTCTAGTATTACGATTGAATTAGCATAATGTCATGGTTAAATTAGATTAATCACAGATGAATTATTCAGTGCCACTGAAGCAACTTTTCTTCTTTAGCCAATCTATTTGGAAAACCGTTCTTAAATAGCCGGCAAAATGATGCAATATTTGGAGCACTTTGTTTTCGATCCTGACAGGGCTCCAAGTTGACTCAGCCTTCCATCCTTCGGAGGTCAATGAAATGAGAACCCAGATTGTTGCGGGCAATATGCTGACTTTGTAAACCACTCAGAGTGCTGTATATATCAGTCTTATATATGTTTACTTGTACATAAGTATATAAGTCTAAATGCTATTGCTAAGTGCTAAAATATTGGTATCTAAATCTCTATCGTCATCTTTTTAACAACCCCATAATCCCTTATGGGCTGGAATCTGGGCAACTGAATGGAGCTAGCAGAGTGTTTAATGGCCGGATGCCCTTCCTGTCACCAGTGAAGAGTTTTGTTCAGCAGATACATTCTCAGTATTGCCCAGAGAGAGAAATATCTGCTTCTACCTAGGATCAAACTCACAGCCTCCTGATTGTGAGGCGAGAGCCCCACCTCTGCGCCATTGCACAATTCCTATCTAAATCTCTTTATACTATCAGAATAGAATATAACTTTATTACGGTCTTAGATCAGCAATAAACATCACTATTTCGAAGATTTTCACGGGTAAAGGTATGTAGGTCTTGGCGTATTCGGGTGTTATCCTGTGTAAGATTGAGAGTATCTTGGCGACGTTTCGATGAGGTCCCACTTGCCATCTTCAGGCTGGTGTCTTCGGCTTTGTGCTTGTGCCAGCAAAGCCGAAGACAGCTGCCTGAAGATGGCGAGTGGGATCTCATCGAAACATCGCCAAGATACTCTCAATCTTACATGGGATACATACATACATACATACATACACACACACACACACACACACACATAAATACTGACACATTATAATACATTAATAGTGGATAAAAACATCCCTGTTAAGAAAATACATGTTCTCAAACAGTTAGGGGCACTCCCTGGTTATATGAGCGGAGAGCCAATAAGTATCCGTGTAAATATCATTTTCCAAAGTTTGTTCTATCTCCAAAAATCGTCACAAATTGACAGCTATCACTCTGTAACCATTTTTTTTTGTAGTAGACATTGCAGCAACACAGAATTTTGCCATTGCACGCGTAACAGCTGGGTTTGAATCCTGGAGGAGAAAGTCTACATAAAAATTGCCTGCCCTCCCTGGCAATCTCTCTAGTAAGGGGAGAATATACAATGACCTATAAACTCTGTATAGCTCACAGTATAATAAAACATGCGAGATATCTTCAACTTCTGCTTTACCTCATATACATACCTGTTCTGCTATTGGTGTTTTCTTATACCTGCCCTGAAGGAGTGCTGATGGGAGAATATTAAATCTGGCTCTGAAGAATGCTATTCTTTGTTTTGGGACGATAAGATCATTTAGACATCTTGCTGATTCCCACATATATACTACCAATATTGCTAGGCCGCCGGCTAGAGCTTAGCTATGCATAAATCTTCCAAATGTACCTAAGGAGGGGGAAAAAAACGAGGACTGAGATAAGATAAAAGATAAGGATCTCCATCTCTGTTAAGTGATCTGCAAAATTTGGCATTTTGAAAGGATGGATGTGGTTGAAATGGCAGATGGGATTGACTTTGGGAGACAGGAGGAAGAGCTGCAACTTAGACAATAGATAAAATTTGAGCCCTAGTTTTTGAGAGAGTAAAAGTGAAGGAAAGGAGGGGTAGTTTCAAACTTGCAAGATTCTGTTAATGTAGCCCTTAAAATAAAGTTAACGCTAGTAAAGTAGTCCTTGTTAGGTTTTTTATCTGATCTACCTAGATCCGTGAGGCGAACCTATGGCACGCAGCGTGCTGGAGAGCCTGGAAGAGCCGCACTGCGCATGCGTGGGCACGCCACCACCTGACAGCTGATTGTCTGATACCTGGAATGCATGCGTGGGGGTGGGGGCACGGGAGATGCACATGCATTCACAGAGACATGCAGTGCATGTGGGGGGGTCTCATGCACATGCGCAGAGATGCACGCCACACGGGGGATTGCATGCGCAGAGATGCATGGCACATGGGGGGATCGTGCGCACATGCAGGGGATGTGGGGGGGAGCCCAGCATGCATTGCCTTCTGGATTCTGGCATGTGTGCACATGCGCGTGCGTGCAGTTTTCATCACAAGAGCCGAAAAAGGTTAGCCACCACTGACCTAGGTAGTAAAAGTGATTGATATCAGGCATAAAATGCTTACAGGTAGTCCTTGACATACAACAGTTCATTTGGTGACCATTCAAAGTTACAAAGGCACTGAAAAAAGTGTCTTGTGACGATTTTTCACGCTTATGACCCTTGTAGTATCTCCGAGATCTTGAGATCAAAATTCAAATGCTTGGCAACTGGTTCATACTTATGACCGTTCCTGTGTGCCAAGGACATGTGATCCCTTTTTGGCAAGCAAAATCAATGGGGAACCCATTTAACGACTAACTAACTTACCAACTGCAGTGATTCACTTTACAACTGTGTCAAGAAAGGTCACAGTTGGAGGGAAGCTCACTTAATGAGTTTTCTCACTTAAACAACAAAACTTTTGGGCTCAGTCAAGAACTATCTGTATTTCCCTATGCGTGTGACTATCCGTAACTCTGGTTTATCTTTGCATATTTTGGTAGATAAACATACTTCTGTACAAACCACTGGATTGTAATAACACATCTTTTTATTTTCTAAGAAGGCTTCTGAGACTCAGTAATATAACTGGAAAATAAAGATGAAATTGAGGCCAACATTTTAATTTTCAGCAAGCCAGCTTTAGTTTAGTTCAGTTCACTTTATTGTCGTTGCACCTCGCACAATGAAGTTAAATACCATCTTCAGTGTACATTACGACTATGAAAATAAACACACAAACAGACATCCTTTACATTCTGTACATTGAATTGAAAACTCCTGATATTGCATTAATATTGCACTATACAGCAGAATTCAGTAGAATTACTGCCCTGGGATAGAAGCTGTTTTTCAGCCTATTTGGCCTTGTTTTTATTGTCCTGTACTGTCTGCCAGATGGTAATCGTTCAAAAAAAAGGGTGCCCAGGATGAGATGGATCTTTGAGCATGTTTTGAACTTTCTAAACTTTCTAAAACCCTTTTGAAGCTTGCTGTTAACTTAACAAGGAATGGTTAAAAAAAGAAAAAGAAGGAAAGTCAGGTGGAACAGGGAGCTGATGGGCCTCAGGGAAGGTGCCCACAGAAACATTTGTGCCCTTAGCCAGGTGTATTGGGGACCAATGATAAATGCTTATGAATCATTAAGAATTATTAAAAGTGTTCAACTTACTCAAAAGATTCAGTTTATTTATGAGTTCATCTCTTTCTTCAAGAATGATGAAGTCCTCTTTACATGCGGAAGAGGATGATTTTTTGCCTGAGCTTCAGAGAAGTATCCATCCCCGTGAAAGACCAGATTGGGAAGAGACCCTCAATGCAATGGTAAGGCATTATTAACAATATTATTTGATACATTCTGCTTGTAGTTACCTAAACGACCTGAGACGTGTAGAATTTTTAAAAATGCACTCGTTACTGGATGAGCTTGAAAATCCTAAAATGTTTCCTCTTTGGATGCACTCCACACGTAGAGGGAAGATGATGATGTGCCTACTGAGTGTGTTCCATTAAATCATCTTAGCAGAGCTTGTGATTATTTATTGTCGGTAATGCTGCAGTGGTTCTCGGGCTTCATTAATTTCCCCTTTAGCTACGATCCACAAAATGTGATCCTTCTCCCTGAGGAAATTAATCTCACAAGCATACATATTTACTAGCCTTGCAATAATCTAGTCTGGAAGATCCTGACATGAATTTAAGGTAGTCCTCTTTTAGTGACCACGGCTGGGACCAACAACTCCTCCATTAAGCAAAACTGAGTGGGAAGATCACATGGCCGTGACTGTGGTAATCAGTTTCATACCTTCAGCCTCCTTCACACTTTGCCTCCTATTCACTCCTCTGCCCTTTGGAATATTCACTCTGATGCTGTGATAATTGGCATGAAGGGAATTAATGTTTGTATTTACGTTCATTGGTGAGGAAAGGATTACAAGAGAGTAAGCAGGCACACAATGGAAAATAGTGTGTTAATCCTGACAGTCACGAGTGCATTACACAAATACTCCAGTGAATTCCCCATTGTGTGCTTACTTATTCTCTTATAATCCCTTTCTCTCCAATCTCTCTGCTCTGTAAAGTAGGGCAAAGGAAGTATGTTTGTGTATATACACACATATGGTGTAAGTGTATGCAGACATCCATAGTATTGCGAAGTGGTGCATGCCATGTAAAAAATGGCTCATCTATTCTGTACTGCCTTTCAGTGCAGAAGTGTTTTCATTGACTAGATCTCATTATTTGAACTCTGTAATGTCTGTTTGTGGGAAGGAAGAATTTTCAAAATGCTTAAATTATAATGCTGTAATTATGCAGTAATGTGGCTTAATTGGAGTAATGTGAATATTAGTTGGAGACTTGTATGTTTACTTATAGTAGGTCTTATCAGTGCAGAATATCACTGTCAACCATTATTGTGATGATTGCTTAAGGAGTATCTCTCTGGCTAAATTTGTCTAAGCTTGGGTTTTGTGCATGGATACGAAAGACCAAAGTGTCACCGGAGTTATAGAGATGAGATGGAAGGAAGGCGCACTGTAAAGTACTTCCTATTATTGCCAAAAAAACTGCATGATTGTGTCCATACACAAGAGTCAAGCTTGACTTCAGGACATTTTTACTTTTAAGAACATTTTCTTTTCTTTTCTTATGATGCTAATGTCTTTTATTTGCTTTTGTTATTCAGCGATCATTAGGGGGGAACCCAAGGGAGACGGCTGTTTTTCATAGTGAGTTAACTATTAATTGGTATAATAGCTAAACATCTTCTGTTCAGATCTTTTCCTAGTGTTTTGAGGCTGCTCTGCTTGTTTTTCTGGTTGATAATTAAATGGCTGTTAAATACATTTTTTGGTTCTTCCTATTTGAATGCAGAAGCTTTAGTAATTGGACTACTTTATCTTTGTTGCAATTTTGTTCTTCTGAATTACATTGTTATTTTTGTTTGTGCAATACCAGGGACTGTTTTTGCAGAAGTGGTGGTGGAAAAACAGTGTTTTCTTTCCTTAGGAAGACTACCTTGAATACAAATTTTATACTATTTCAAAGATGTAGCGGTTTGTTATTAATAGAAAGTACCAAAAATGATTTGCTTGTTGTTGCTTTTTTTAATCATGTGCATTAAATACAATATTACTTTTTTGGGGGGAAATACTTCATTTTCCCAGCAATAGCAACTTTGGTGTTTGATTGATCAAATCTACTAATATTAGTTTAGTAAACATTACTCTCAAGTCTTTTTTGTTTTTTTTCTAGCTGTAAATCTGCCATTTTTCCTTACACTGAATACCATAAATTTGGAATATATGAGAAGTTTTTAAATGAAGCAACAGTGGTGGGATTCAAATTATTTTACTACCAGTTCTGTGGGCGTGGCTTGGTGGGCATGGCAGGGGAAGGATACTGTAAAATCTCCATTCCTTCTCCACTCCTGGGGGAAAGTTACCACTGGTTCTCCGAACTACTCAAAATTTCTGCTACCGGTTCTTCAGAACTGGTCAGAACCTGCTGAATACCACTGCTGTGAAGGAAGAATCCTATATTTTAAACCAGATGTACCCAACCTAGTGCCTCTAGATGGCTGAGCATGAAGACCAACACATGTGATAGGCGGTGTTATATTAACCAATGCTGGCTAATTCTGAGTACTTTAAGTTGCCAATTGTATAAGTAAAGGAGAATGGGTTACTTATTCAAGTAGTATTCCCCCCCCCCCCAAAAAAAGTTAAGACAGGTGTTTGTAGTGAAACTATCAAAATTGCGCGTATTTAAATTCTGAATGTGGGATCGGTCATTGTGAAAGATGTCAAATTGCAGTAGTCCTTTCTGCCACAGCAAAATTATAGGTCATCTGATCAACTTGCCATTCTGCTTTATTGTACTGTGCAAAAGGCAGCCTGATGTGAAAACCCATTCAGTGGTTACCTGTAAACAAATCATGGTTGGACAATTGGTAATGGGAAGGAGCCAGCAGATGTTTTCTCACCAATTAGGCTGTTTGGCAGCTGTGGCCATCAAATGACTTTCAGACTGTCACTGTGTCAGACTAAAATACCTCATGAGATTTCATTGTAGGGGAGAATTGGATGCTTTGCAGCTGAGGAGAGGAAGGTGTAACTGTAGGGGTAGAAGAAGTTCTACCAATATAGAAATTGCTATGCGTGTTTGGTCAGATTGTAGGCCAGTGGACTGTTCATTGTGGACACCTTGAAGCAAAGAACTTTGATTATCTTTTATTTTTTCCTGCATTCATTGTTTTTGTTTTATATTTATATTTATTTCTGTTGATGGATCAGTTCATATTTTCCCCATTTACTTGAATTCTACTTTTATTTGTTTTCACCCCACAAATCACTTGCCAACTGAGAATTTCAATCTAGCTGGGATTTATACATGGCGAGCAAAGCTAAAATAAGATTGGTTAGTTCAATATATTGGTGGAATTTAACCATTTTTATCATATATTTTATCTATTTATTATTTTATTCTAGAATTTTTAATTGTATATTTATTGAATGTTTTTATTTGTTCTGGTCTCTGGTCTATAATTGTAATAAATTCTGATTGGATTTGATTGAATTTAACCATTATGTCAGGTCATAATATTAAACATTTATATCAACGTGTGATTCTGGATGGTATATAACCTAACAATAAGTAAACATTTTAAAAAAAAAAATAGCAATAGCCAATATAATACCATTCCACTGAGGTCTGATTCAGAACACCTCCAGACATAGAAATCATTGCACAGCTTGCTGAATATTCTGATTCGTGGCTTGGGAGAACAGCCTTTAAGGGTTTGTGGAAAGCAAAAAAATAGAGTTATCTAGAACTTGCTCCATAAGGCAGGCACTGTGACAGAAAAGGCATATCTTTGGGGTCCTGCCTGGGTCAGATTTAGTGGGATAAGCTGAAATGATGAGAGACAGGCGGTCCTGTAAATTATCTGGACCCTTACCAGGGGTGGGCTTCAAAAATTTCAGCAACGGCTTCTCTGTCTGGTTGCTGGGTGGGTGTGGCCATGGTGGGAGTGGCCTAGTTGGCCTCCTGCACCATAATGGGGGAGGCGTTTTCGCTCTCCCCAGACTCCGGAGGCTTTCCTCAAGCCTCTGGGAGGGTGAAAACATCCTGGGCTCCGGAGGCCCTCCGCAGGCCAGCAATGGGCCCGTTTCCGGCCTCTGGAATTTCCGGGAGGCCCATTTTTCACCCTCCCTGAGCCTCCGTGTGGGCTCTGCACTTACCTCGCATCCAAAATGGGCCATGCGGAGACTCCTGGGAGGGGCAAGGTGGGCTGGGCTGGGTTAGCCAGGGTTGGGATTTGGCGGTTCTCTGAACCAGCCATAATGTTAGCTACGGGTTCTCCTGAACCCAGGAGAACCCGTAGCAGCCCACCGTGACCCTTACCTGTAACACGGGGGGCACAGCATGGCATGAATGCAGCATTGTGTTTTGTTAATTTAGATTTAGTATATTGTGTATACCAAGCCTTCCTATAGGCAATGAAGTTCTAATGCAAAACAGCACCTCCTATTCTTGTTACAGTCTTTTAAATGCTATGATATTCTAGTTCTCTTTTACCTCTAGAAAACTCACCCCATTGATAAATATCAACACAGAGGAGTGCTAGAAACTGGATCTTCTTTTCAAATGGAGATATGATATGCCTTTTAAGTCAAATACGGGTGCTGAAAATCTTCTTAGAATCATTTAAAACAAAAACAAAAAATAACAACGTAGTGAACTCAGGAGTTGTGTGTATGATAATTAAGACCTGAATCCTGCAGCTGTCAAATTTCCCATCACCCGGCTTTCTAAAAATAAGATAATGTTTGCAGCAGGCTTTTATTTTCCTCTCAAATGAGTCCTGTCACTGACATATTCTGACAGCTCATGCAAAACTGGCATTTCATTAAAAAAAAAAAAGTTCTGTAACTTTCCTAAATTCAGTGGTGGATCTTATCGTTAGGCAGCTAAATTAATAAAAAATAATTTGAAGATGATGCTGGTATAAAAGGCCATTCTGTGTGGAGTAGACTGAGGCTTTTCAAACAATAGTCTTGCCGAAGCTTGTTTCTTAGTGTTATAAGGCAGGTAGGTCCAGAAACCTTTTAGAATTCCTCCCCAAAATGCTACCAACGTGAGAAATATTTGAGGCGAAGAAGATGGCCATATTACATACAAAACTCAGTTGTGATCTGGCTTCAATACATATTAGTCTTGTTTTTAGATAGAAATCTAAGTTTATTTCTGTGATGTGTGTTTGAAGGTGACTGGCAAAATGGGAATTAAAACACATCAGATCAGATAGTTATACAGTATATTCTTTATATACAAGGCTGGGAAAAGAATAGCAAAAAAAAAAAATCAATTAGTAAGTCGTGTTGAGAGAAAGGGACCTGATTGAAAGACACACAGATCACACGTATGGCTTGATTTCTGCATTCTGCAGTGGCTGATCTTTTGAGTACTTTGCAACAACACATTTATCTAACCTTGCTGAAGTCTTGAAGGTTCTGTTAAAATTACTGAATGTGGGGGCTGAGTAGCTGAAGATTTGTGAATCAAGTGCCTGCATGAAGTCTGGCGCGATGAGATAAGCAGCATTGATTCCAACAATACAAGTCGAGTTGTTAACCACCTGGACTTTGCTTATAGCTTGAATTCATTTTATAAAATGTTTTCAAAAGAGCAATTTTATCAGTGCCATCCTAGGGGTGGTAAAAAGTTTAGCTGCAGAGATGGCTCGCTTTCCTGATTCTCTCATTTCACCCTCAAGGTCAGAAGGAGGCACAGCAGCAGTCAAAAATCAGAATTAACAGAAGGATAGGAGTCCCTGATTAATAATCTGCCATATTCCTCAATAGTTATGACAGTGCCCACAGAGAATTGTATTCATTATTCCAGCTTTTTAGTCTCTTGGGTCAGAACTTGATAGGGTTTTTTTTCTTGGGGAAATTGCTATAACTTGCGCGATGGATGTATGATACAGTAGGCATTTAAATAAAAATGTGTCTCCAGTTGATTCACAGTGTGAGGAATGCACTTCTTTCTATATACGAGATTCTCTTTGTCTTTGAACTCATTTATTTCATAACAGATTTCGTGAATCACTGTAAGCTTCCTTATAGATGCATCATCATTGCTCTATGATTGCTTTATTACTAGCTATGCAACATTTTCTCCCGCAGCTCTTTGACTTGCCTTGCCTGTCAAATGCAAAATATTGCCAATAGCTATGAGAAAATTGATGAAGTTCTTGTCCCAATTAACAGATTCATCTTCATTAGGCCAGAGCAACTTCTATTATGGCTGCTAACAGAGACTGTTTGGAAATAGGTTCTAAATGAAGAAATTAAGACATAATTAGTTACCAAACTTCCGGTAAATCAGATGGACCTAAGAATAGATTCTTGACCTGTTTATTTAAAACCAGAGTTTCTCTTTTGGGACAGAATCTTTTCCCCACAGTAATTATAAAGAAAATAGCTTCTGCCTATTTTTTTCCCCTTTCCATTCTCCCAATGATATTTGATGGGAATTGGGTGAAGATGACTTTTGCAAAAATGCCTGCTATCTTTATAATGAGTTCATCCTGTTCAACCTGGCACTTCTATAAAAAAATGCAGCTGCTAGTATTCCTCTGCCATAGTTCAGCTGAATACTTTGTGCAGTGCAGTAATGGTGTAGAGGGATAAAGCATTCACTAGCTGGAGTTTTGGATTATGCAGAATATGCCCTGAGGCTGTAAGGGCCAGGATAGAGAAGAACTGGCTGGATCTCAGCTCTAATAAGACAAGTGGCTTTAGGTTTTTGAGCTCCTCTCCATTGACTTATTATTGACTCTGGATGGAGTAGCATTCCCTTAAGCCAAGTTGGTGCCCAGTTTGGAGGTCCTCTTGGTGTTATGACTCCTTCTGAAAGAGCATATGGAAGCCATAGTCAGGGAGAGGCTTTGTGAAAATTAATACTAGTTGTCAGTTGAATCCATTCCTAGATCAAGTTGCTTTCCTTGCAATCTCTCTTTTCACAGTCAATTATTAGTTGCTTCCTGACTGTAATGCTGCCCATCTTACTAAGTCCAATATTGAGAGTGTGCACCAGGTCCCTCCCCTTAAACATTGTTATCTGGTAGAACATCAGAGATGTACCTCTTCTACTGTAGTTGCTGCAACCTCTTGGACAGTCTTTCTCTGATAGTTGGAGGTTCCCCTACCCTCTTAATCTGCTGGAAGATTGGGAAAGCATCTCTATCTTAGCCCTTAGCATTGGACTAAAATTGAGATGAGCCAGTGGTGGAAGCTATGGTAGAAAATGTGATGCTAGTTTGTATTGGTGATATGATTGTTTCACTGGTTTTGTTCCAAGAAGTATTGCATAATAGATGGATGGATGGATGGATGGATAGATAGATAGATTTCATTTTAGAAAAAGGAAATCAAATCAAATCAAATGTTTATTGTCAATGCACAACATGTGTATAATGAATTTTTTTTATTCATATTTATATGCCGCCCTTCTCCGGAGACTCAGAGCAGCTTACAATTTTTGGAGCACAACCCAATGCGCTCAGCAATAGCCTTCATTCCACTGTATATGCCTGCTTATTACTAGGGCTGTTTGGCCCCCCCAAGCGGCATTTTTACAAAGTCAGCTTATTGCCCCCAACAATCTTGGGTCCTCAATTTACCTACCCCGAGAGGATGGAAGGCTGAGTCAACCTTGAGCCGGGTGGGATTCGAGCCTGCACTATTTGCAGGCAGCTGGAATTAAGTGCTAGGCGTTTAACAGCCTGCACCACCAAGGCTCTTAGAAAATTGAAAAGAAGAGTACAATATGGAACTTCAGAAAGGACCTCATGTTTTGATTTGGAAAATGTTCAAGATTCAGCCAGTGGAATACTTCAACTACCAATTTAAAAGTTTAAAAAAAAACAAAAACCACAAAAACGATATACCATACACAAGCCCCTTTTTATGAACTGCACAAATTTTATTTGATTCTTTAAAGAAGTATCAAAGGAATAATAAACATGTAATTTTTTTACACAAAGGCAGTTATTTTAGCAATAGTCTTAAGTCATGTTGTCTGCATAGAAAACAATGATTTCCTCTTTTGAGAATGAGTCTATTTTCTTTCCAGGTTCATATGAATCCTTCCCCAGTGGGGCATTAACATACTGTTTCCGCTTTTTGATTTAATTGTAGTTTAGGCTGTTGTTTGAAGTGTAAATTATAATTAATTTTACCTATTTTATTGTAGTTATTAATACAAAAATTATATGGGATGAGCTATATTCTGCTATATATTGCTTTTGATACCATCGACCATGGTATCCTGTTGCGGCGTCTCGAGAGGCTGGGAGTGGGGGGCACTGTCTTACAGTGGTTCTCCTACCTCTCGGGGCGCACGCAATCGGTGTTGATGGGGGGGCAGAGGTCGACTCCGAGAGCTCTCACTTGTGGGATCCCCCAGGGGTCGGTCCTCTTGCCCCTCTTATTCAACATCTATATGAAACCACTGGGTGAGATCATCCGTGGTTTTGGGGTGAGGTATCATCAATATGCTGATGATACCCAGTTATACATCTCCACCCCAAACCATGTCAGTGATGCCCTCTCCATGATGTCCTGCTGTCTGGATGCGGTACGGATCTGGATGGACAGAAACATGCTTCGGCTCAATCCAGCCAAGACTGAGTGGCTGTACATACTGACATCTCGGTCCAGTCAGGAGATTCCATCATTGGTCATAGGGGGAGAGGTGTTGCCCCCTGTGGACAGAGCACGGAACCTGGAGGTCCTCCTGGATTCATGGCTCCGGTTGGAGGAGCACATGGGGGCTGTGGCCAGCGGGGCCTTTGCTCAGGTCCGGCTGGTTCACCAGCTACGCCCATTCCTGGACCGAGATGCCCTGCGTACAGTCACTCATGCACTTGTTATCTCTCGACTAGACTACTGCAACGCTCTCTATTTAGGTCTGCCCTTGCATACCATCTGGAGATTGCAGCTGGTACAAAATGCGGCCGCGCGGGTGGTGATGGGAGTTTCCCGATTCTCCCATGTTACACCCCTCCTACGCAACCTGCATTGGCTGCCGGTTGCCCTCTGGGTGAGATTCAAGGTTTTAGTGTTAACATTCAAAGTCCTACAAGACATGGGTCCAGGATATTTACGAGAGCATCTCCTGCCAATATCGAATGCCAACTGCCCTTTACGAGCACACAGGCAGGGGCTTCTCGGGGTACCGTCAGCGAGCCAATGCCGGTTGGCGGTGCCCCGGGGTCAAGCCTACTCTGTGGCTGTTCCCGCCCTGTGGAACCAACTACCCCTGGGGCTCCGTCTGGCCCCCGACCTCCGCACCTTCCGTCACGATCTGAAAACTTGGTTATTCGAACAGGCCGGGCTCTGATGATCTCCTGGGGGGCGGATTTTCTAATTTTAAATTTTCAATGCTTTAATTTTAATTGGCATTTTAACTATACTGGGCTTATTTTCATTTAATTTTCTTTTAATTTAAAGTCCAACAGGGCATGGGTCCAGGTTATTTACGGGAATGGCTCCTCCCAATATCAAATGCTAACCGCCCTGTAAGGGCACACAGGTGGGGTCTCCTTGGGGTGCCGCCTGCGACACAATGTCGCTTGGCGTCGACCCGGGGGAGGGCCTAATCGGTGGCGGCTCCCACTTTGTGGAATCTTCTTCCGCTTGAGCTCCGTCTGGCTCCCGATCTCCGCACCTTCCGCCATGATTTGAAAACCTGGCTCTTTTTACAATCTGGGCTGTGCTGATTCTCCGGGGTTGGGGGTTAGGTGGGGATTTTAAATTTTAATTCGGCTTAATTGTTTAATTCTTTCTTAAATTAATTTATTTATTGTTGTATTTTAATTGTAAGCCGCCCCGAGTCTTCGGAGAGGGGGCCGCATATAAGTCGAATAAATAAATAAATAAATAAATAAATAAATAAATAAATAAATAAATAATTTATTGTTGTTTGATTTTAGTTGTGAGCTGCCCCGAGTCTTCGGAGATGGGGCAGCATACAAATCCAAGTAATAAATAAATAAATAAATACATACATACATACATACATACATACATACATATTCAATCATTAAAAAGGATGAATTATGCCTAATTGAAACAGAAAGCAATAGCTTCTAAGTTTCCCCATTTAGCTAATAGACCATCAATTGTTGGGGTTTTTCTTGGCTGTGAGCTCAGCTTCTTTGGAAAAGATTCTTCAATAGTAATAAAATGGACCCATAATGAATGACCTTTAAATGTCTGCCTTAATACTGCTCATAAACCTAGAGTCTATACAAATTCATTCTGAATCATTGTCAGAAGTACTGAATTCCTTTATAGAATTACTTTGCCTGTGACATTTTAGTAAATGATTAGCAATTAACTATCCCAAATATGTGTACAGTTTTCATTCAGAGCAAACAGTTTTATTCAGTTGCATGTATCTGGGTGACTAAAATTTAAAGATGATAGCATTTCCATGCATTACCTGTGCCGAGCTATAAAGAGGAGAGTGGCCGGCAGGAACAGCCCCAAATAAATGCTTTTTGAAAGGCAACTGGATTTTCTTGTTTTTTTTTTTGATTGGAAAATGTTTCACTTCTCATCCAAGAAGAAGCTTCTTGGATGAGAAGCAAACCGTGGAAACACCCAACAAAGGCCAGTTTCCTTTGGAAAAGCACCTTTGGGACAACCATAACCTAGAATGATTAAGAATCTCCATAGACGTCCTGCAGGAACTGCCTTCCCATAGGCAGCCACAGGTCTTGCTGTACAATTCAGATGGCTTTGGAGGCCTGGAACACCAATTGTATTGATTAAGGCGAAGATGTTTGATAGCTGCCTCACAATTTCTTGGATTTACCACACCACTTCACCTCATGAAGAAGTCAGGGAGAGGCGGACCAAGGCACAGGTTGGAGGTTAGAACATAGGGGTGAGTAGTTGGAAATGAAAATGTGAGGAATTAAATGAAGAGTGGGATGATTTGTCAGATGACCAGGCTCTTTTGAAGGTATGGAGTAAATAGAAGACGTTTGAAAGGGTTTGGACATATAGAATATGGCTCTGATGTGGCTTTGTGGATGGGACAGGAATGTTAATCCATCTGTCAGAAATGGTGTAGGGTCTCCTGCTTGGGCGGGGCTTTGGACTAGAACACTAGATGACCTACAAGAACCGTTCCATCTCTTTATTGTGTATTCTTTACTGAAAGTCACTCTTTATGATTCTCTTATTCCTTCACCATTCCCAAGCCAGGTTCACATGTGACTTTAACCAAAAGTTCCAAGAAGTGATAGGTTTATATTCCTTTATAGGGTAGGGTTCTTAGTTTCCATGACCACCATGGAGGTAATATTAGGTCTGACTCATTTAAAGCAGTTTGGTTAGGAACTAAGATTGAGTGGGCTCCTCCCCATCTTCTTTATTCTTTTAACATTTAAATTAATTAATTAATTAATTAATTTATTTATTTATTTTATATTTGGATTTATATGCCTCCCCATCTCCGGGGAGGACTCAGGGCGGCTCACACAAAGATATATATACAAAATACATAAAGACATCATCCAAATCTTATCCAATCCAAACATATTATAAAATACTAAAATGCCCCATTTAAAATCCCCAATCCCTCTCAATCCAGGCCAGCCTGTAAAAACAGCCTGGTCTTTAGATTGCGGTGGAAGGAACGTAGGTCAGGGGCCAACTGCAGCCCTAGGTGCAGCTGGTTCCAGAGGGTGGGCGCCCCCACAGAGAAGGCCCTCCCCCAGGGGACCGCCAACCGACAATGAAATGAAATGAAGCCTCTGCGAGAGAAATTGTCCATTGTTTGAGGGTGCAGTTACTACCAACATGCTAATGTTATCCAGATAAACAGTTGTAATTAGAAACTGCCTCTAAGGGAAATTTGAAGAGGATTGTTGTGTCCATGTTGTATCCTGTAATAGAAGGAGATTAAAATTGCCTATTGGAAGCTATGATGATACCCTGCATTTTCTACAAGGGGCATCTATCTAGTAATTACTGAGTTATGAGCAGGTGCTTGACAATGATAGGAAACAGGATAACGATTCCTCCCTCACTCCCATGAACTGTCTTCTACTTACAGTTCCTTCTTCAATCTGTTGTGTCCAACTCAGGAATAGATATTGCTGCAGATCAAAAGATAAGAACTGAATTTAGTATGTGTCATTTACACCTAAGTTAAAAAAAAGTATTCTGCCTCTTACTTCTTTTAATAAAAAACATTAAGGGATTATCGTTATAATACAATGGCCCAACTAAGTTTAAAATACATTTCAAATAGTATCTGTATTCACTGCTTCTCAAAACTTGCTCAGAAACACACAGACTTTCTTATTTTAGATGTCTGGACATATAATGCACATTGTTAAAATATTTGGTACACGTAGAGACAAGTCACGTCATCCACCTGGAAATGTAAAAGGTCATACAGATGCTTAAGACCATTCAAACCCTATGATAGCAGCTAATCTGTAGGCAGCAGAACTGGTGTCTTATATATTTACTGAAGATGAATTAAACTGCTAAATCATCTCTCCCCTTCTCTCTTTTTGCAGGCAAGAGGAGCAGACATCCCTGAGATTTCTGGAGAGTTATCCCTGCGTACCTGTGGCAGCACAGCTAGCATGAAAGTGAAGAATGTGAAAAAGTAAGATGCTTTGTTTCATCCTTGCAACTTCAGTGACATTCTTGGTATTCCTAAGTGTTGACTCCCAAGATACTGGTTGACTTGTTGATACACAGGTGGAGTAAGTAAAATTAGTTCCTGTTGTGCAAGGGCAATAGGAGATAAAAGGTAAAGGTTTCCCCTGTCCAGTCATGTTTGACCTCTAGAGTGTGGTGCTCATCTTTGTTTCTTGGCTGCGGGAGACTGTCATGCGATTGAATTGAATTGAATTGAATTTATTGGACTTGTATGCCGCCCTTCTCCCGAGGGACTCAGGGGGGCTCACAGTAAAAACACAATACAAAATTAAATTAATAAAACATTATTGAACCCCAAGCTCAATAAACTTTAAAACCAGTAAAACTAATCTAAAATACAGTTAAAACCCATCCCCCTTCCCTTCAGTCCAGGCCGGTTTGCTGAAAAAACCAGGTCTTCAGGTTGCGGCGGAAGGAACGGAGGTCTGGGGCCAATCGGAGCCCACGGGAAGCTGGTTCCACAGGGTGGGTGCTACCACAGAGAAGGCCCTGCCTCTGGGCACCGCCAGCCGACACTGTCTGGCTGACGGCACCCCAAGGAGGCCCTGCCAGTGGGAGCGTACAAGATGATCACCATGGCTCTACACCAGGGGTGTCAAACTCACAGCCCGTGGGCTGGATGTGTCATGTGCTGGCCATGCCCACCCCTGGTTTAGCGAAGGGGGGAAAAGTTGTGATACGTCACGTGACGACAATGTGGCACCACGAGTTTGACACTCCTGCTCTGCACCAAAGGCTCACAGAACGCTGTTACCCTCTGACCGAAATGGTACCTATTGCTCTCCGATGAGCTGCTCCGAGCATCCAGCAGTGGGAGGTGCTTAGACTTAGCTTGGATAGGCTGGGCTTGATTGATAGGACGCTCCTCCTCCTCCACGTACTCCTCCTTAGGATCCCCCTGTTTTAGCTCAGCCTTCATGAGGTAGGCAGCTTGGTTGTTCCCTGGCCAGACTAGGAGGAATTAAATAGGTTTAAACCACAACTTAATAATCAATTCTAAATTCTTTTCAAACAAACATTATTCTGATGGCAAATTGGCAAAGACTGCTGTTGGAATACAGATCGGCTCCCCAGGGAGCTCTCAACTGCTTCTGCGGCAATCAGAAAAGCTCACAACCACTTGACCGAAATGGTACCTATTGATCTACTCTCATTTCGAATTTTCGAATTGCTAAGTAGGCAGGAGCTGGGGCAGGAACAGGAACTCACCCCATTGCACAGCGCTGGGGTCTCGAACCCAGCTTGCAGCCTTCCAGCTGACAAGCTCAGTGTCTTTACCTGCTGAGCCATTGTGTCCTCCCCACTCTTCAATAGGAAATATGCTCACTTAAACAGAAAGCCTGCCCACATTTTCTGCCTCTCCTCCCCCTTTTTAACCTCCAGAAACCAAGGCAGGCCAAGAGCTGATTCTAAACTGGTTAAGGGGTTGGGAGGGAACCATGGGATTCTGTGCTGCATCCCAGCTACCAGAGTAACTATCATTAACAAGATCTCTGCATCAACCACTGTTTAAAGCCAACTCATCTACTTTCATCTTCTGTGGCCCCAGGCTCCAGTGTTCGGTGCAGTGGCTTCCACAGATAGAGAGAGCTTTATCTTAACTGCAACCTTGTCCTTGGGATGAACCAGCTCTATCTCACTGCTTTTGATTTTGGTGGCAGAGCCTCATATCTCAAATCAGAGATCAGGACAAGCTTTAGATTAGCTTCTTTAGGTTTATGTTTTCTCTTGATGGCTAGCTAAATCAAAGCACAAACTTTCTATACGTAAGGAGAAAAAGTGCTTCCAACTATCACTTACAGGGAAAGTGCAGTGAAACGTGTACCTTAACGATCACAAATTTGAGAAGGGCCTTTTTTGAACTGAGCTTCACTTCCTTTCTTCTCTCTAATCTCCTCCGTTCCAGTTGAATCTGCTGGTAGGGTGGACTTGTATTCGATCTATCTTTGGCTCCAGTAATGATTTGAAATTCAGAAAACTGTCCAGGAACAGATTTGTTCAGAACTCTCATCAATCATGTGCTGATTCTGCAGGAGAAGCTGATGACCCTGTTTTCTAGTGGGGAAAGACCAGGTGCTAAATCTCATTTTTCTTTTAAAGTCCTAAGGGAAGAATGAATGATGATCAAACACTCTTTGTTCACCACCAAAAATGTGCTCCAGGACACTAAAATAGTTTCTGCGCTGCTAAAATATAGCTTCAGCAATACCTATCATTTTGTAACCTCAAGTCAAAGCTAGAAAATAATTAAAATACATGTTTGGTTCCCAGATCTACCAGTATAGAACTGATGGACTCTTAATTATTTTCACAGATAATTTCTGTCAGTTGGGATAGATATATGAAGTTTATTCATGTTCCTTGGTTGGTTGTCTATCCTTCAATCTTCTAGCTCTCTTGGCACTAAAGGATGAACTCCTTGCCTTCATATTTCATTTTCAGGTGCAGACTCCTTTTAGCTGGAATTGGTCTTCTAACAACAAATAATACTTGTTAGTTTGCTTTCTTCCCTGGAAACCTTTTCTTTATTGTTTCTTTGTGTTACATAGACTATACTCCATGTTCTGTGGGATTCGGAACAATAAGACATTCCGACGACAATGTCAGAGGAGAATCTTTACTTGATTAAAGTGTCAGCTCTGATTTCTGCAATAATATACTCTAAACTTGTTCTCTGTCTTTCAGATTGTCCTTCACCAAAGGCCATTTTCCAAAGATGGCAGAATGTGCACACTTCCATTATGAAAATGTGGACTTTGGCAATATACAGGTGAGAATGTTAAATCGGGTTGAACTCTTTCGTGCGTTGTCATGGAGATGCTTTGTCTTTAGCACATATTTTTTAAACCTCACCTAATGGTCCTGTACTTTTATCTTCTGCCTGTTTTGCAGTCTTGTATTTAATTTCCAAACTTCCTGCTTCCACAGTGAGTTATGGAACAGCAGGCTCTGTTATTCATGACAATTGCATCACATACTGTCAGTCCTGTTTTGAATCCTTAATCTTTCCCTGTATTTGAATGAACATAATCATTTCTAGAAAGGATGTGGTGGCTCAGTGGCTAAGATGCTGAGCTTGTTGATCAGAAAGGTTGGCAGTTCGAATCCCTAGCGCCGTGTAATGGAGTGAGCTCCCGTTACTTGTCCCAGCTTCTGCCAACCTAGCAGTTCGAAAACATGTAAAAATGCAAGTAGAAAAATAGGGACCACTTTGGTGGGAAGGAAACAGCATTTTGTGCAGTCATGCTGACCACATGACCATGGAGACGTCTTTGGACAGCGCTGGCTCTTTGGCTTTGTAACGGAGATCAGCACCGCCCCCTAGAACTGGAAACGACTAGCATGTATGTATGAGGGGAACCTTTACCTAATCATTTCTATTTTGATAGACATTGGGGAATAATAATGGAATTCTGCCCAAGTGCTTCATAAATAAAATCAGTTGCCTTATTTGTTAAAAAAATAAGAGTAGACTAAAGGAGCTATGTATACTGGACCATAGAATCATAAGGTTGGAAGGAACCTTGGAGGTCTTCTATTCCAACCCCCTGCCCAAGGCAGAAGTCCTTATACTATACCGAACAAACGGTAGTCCAATTTTTTATTGAAAAAATCCAGCAATGGAGCATCTCACAATGTTAAAGTATTTTCATACTGAAACTAGTGTTAGTAATAAGAGTCGGTAACCAGATTGACACAAAAGTTATTTAAATGGCTTACGTAAAATACAGTCTAAAAAACAAAGCAATCTTATAAACATCTATTAATTTTTGATTATTCTTTATTTTAAATGCTTAATGTTTTAGCTTAAGTTGGTAACAAGCTCTGTGTCAATTCGTAAAGCATTTCTGGCCTGCTCTTGAGTTGCCATAGGCAGGAGGGGGGAGAACTGATGGAGCAGCTCGGTTGCTATGACCAGAAGCACATTCCACGCATACCTTTCTCCAGATTGTATCCCATGTTACTAGAGCTAGCTGGAGTGGCATGTTTTCTACAGCCCGTGAAAGTGCTCCATTGGAGAATGTGATTTATGACACACCCTGGGAGGAGTGGGGAAACAGGGTCATAGGTGAGCAGTAAATGACGTGGAGCAGAGCTGACTGCACTTGGGAAAAGTGCCGACCATGTCGCTCCTAATAAATAATTGGATTTCTTTTGAAACTTGGCTCGAGGCTCATGAATTAATTAGGGCATCCGTCGGAACCCTGACACTCCGTTTTTATATAAGCATGTGGATAATAAGTTCAATAAAGAGCTGATCATGTTTTGGTAGTTCAAATGCTGAGTGTCAGGCAGTCCCATTACACTGACTGGCCAAACCTCTATCATTCTTTTCCCTTCCTGCTAGATAATAGCACATGTTCTCTCACAGATGTATTTTCTTAAAAGCCATTTTTTTCAGGCTAAGGCTGTGCCAAAAGTAGCATAGCTTTCAGTGCTGTTTAATGGGTTGCACAGTATAGAGAAAATGGCAGGATTAATCAGAGGCCACCACGCAAGGCAGACAAACCTGTCCTATCAAAATAGTTTCTACAGTTGACAGAGTCCTGCTGGTATATAGTAAGTGGCTGTATTTATTAAAATATCATTAACCTGCCCTGTGTAAATTTTAGGGCGGGGTAGTGATTAAAACAATTCACTGACGTTAAGCAGAAGTCACAACCCAGCATTGATGATAAAATAAATGCAGATGTATGTCATCATTAATGGTGTACGTGGGATGGGGGTGGGGAATGAGCCACACTGGCTGAACAGAATAGGGAAAAAAAACAGAATGGTAACAGATCGACTGCTGAAAGTGTGGATTAACCCTTCCAGTTTTGTTCCTTCCTTATCTCTTACTTTCCTCTTTTTATTTTCCTGTTTCCAGTGGAAGCGAAGGAAAGGGTGACTTTGTGTGCCAGAGTCGCTTGTATGTAAGAGAAAGTTATATTGGTAGCCAAATAAAATTGGGTACTTTATTGTATAGGCAGTTAATTTGAATTAGTGATTTGATGAATACAACTTCAAATGTATTTGCTTTGGGAGGGAGGGATGGATTCTGACCAGCATACATAGAGACATGCACATGTGACACAAATGTAAATATGTCACAGCACATTAATTTTTTAAAAAAATTACATTTATATGCCGCCCTTCTCCGGAGACTCAGGGCGGCTTACAATTTTTGGGATACAACCCAGTGTGCTCAGCAATAGCCTTCCTTCCATTGTATATGCCTGCTTATTACTAAGCGGCATTTTTACAAGGTCAGCTAATTGCCCCCAACAATCTTGGGTCCTCAATTTACCTACCCTGAGAGGATGGAAGGCTGAGTCAACCTTGAGCCTGGTGGGATTCGAGCCTGCAATAATTGCAGGCAGCTGGAACTTAAGTGCTAGGCATTTAGCAGCCTGCACCACCAAGGCCCTTTCCTTGGGAAACCTAGGGAACCTCCATAATTAATGTCCAGCCGGAGGCACATTGAGAAAGTGGACAGTCTGAGCATTGCACAGGAGTTTTATTTCTGTTTTTATTGTTTCCAACCCAGCAAAATATTGGAAAGAGAGTTGAGTCTCAGTGCATGGTAGGGCAACCATTCAGAACCAGAACTGAGCAGGATCACTTTTGATGTTGGTAGAGAAGCTAACAACAAAAACAAAGGTTTAAAAATTGGGCTGGACCAGGCTAGGAGCTGCGAAGGGGAAAATAAATCTAGAAAATAAATCTGTTTTTTTTTTTGTCAGTCTATCTCTATGGGGGAAGCAGCCTGGCCGGGGGTTGGGGTGGAGGGGGAGAAGGTTGAGAATGCTGTTCTCTTTCTGAACATCCCCACTGCTGATAACATGGATTGGAAAGAATCCCGCAAGCCATCTTTTACATGCGTTCTTCCTCCTTTTTAATCATCTCTTTCTAATTCCGTTCTTTCGGAATAGTTTTCTGTTCTGATCTAGGCTTCACAAAATCACAAAGTAGACTCCTTGTCCCGACAAAACCCTTTTTTATTAGGCTAATTAGGCTTTTTATTAGGCTAATGTGAATTCTCATTCACACCCAGCAAAGTCTTTCAAAAGTGATTTACAACCACAGACCTTATCAGGCTTGGAGAGTTGCCAGGCCGATAGCTTCCAAGCGCAGTGCTGTACCAGAAAATACTCGGCAAGGAGTCAGGAACAAATCTTCACCCTAATTAAATGAACTAATTGTCTCCTGCAAACGCCACTCCCCTTTCTCTCCTCTTATTCCCTATGGGTGGGGCCATTCACCGTCCACCTGTGCCTTTACTCCCGAGTCGACCCTTGTTCCTTAGCTGTTCCCTTCTCCTGGCAGCTCTGCGCATGCACACATTGGGAACAGGCTCCAGCTTTTCTTCTGCCTCACTGATCCCCCACTCTGAAGGCAGCTGATAACTGTCAGACAGCCCTGGTCCCATCTCTGCCTCCGATGCAGAGCCCTCACCAGAGCCTTCCCCAGACTCCAGGACTGGCCCATGTTCCTCCCCAACCTCCTCACTGTCCGAGTCTGCCACCAACTCTGCTGGCTGCTGGCGGGCCACAACATTTTCTTTTCGAAGAAATTCAGTAATCACAAAATAAAATTTTGCTGAACTGCAGCTGACAGGACCTTGAAGGTTTTCCAGCTCATCATAAACAAGACAATGGCCAGTGCCATCTGTACCTGTGAAGCTGCGGAATAGTGTCATGTGATTGACTTCCCTCATTTTTTCCCCCCACACAGAAAAGAGCCCCGTTTAGCAGACTTAAATGCAGAGAGAGATGCTTCTTCAATTATCGAGACCCTAAGCAATGGTGACTTTATAACGTCTTTGTCACACCTTCTGTCTGAAAGCAAACTAGGATGAGTCAAGGTAGCTTTTTTCTTTCCCTTCAACAAATGTCAGCCCTGTTATCACTTTCTTAATACCTTGACCGCAGAGGGGAGATTGGCGAGTGGCCAGTGTTCCTTTTTGTTCCAGGGAGAACTTGTCTGAACGGTTGACAATATTTCTAAAATAACCTGCTTACCAGTCCAAAATGAAAAATGAGTGCTGAGTTACGTTGCTTTTCATGCATCAGCCCATATATCCTGGCAAGAGGTATAAAATGCTTGCTCACAGTGTGAATCGTGTTGAATTCAATTTGCGAGAAGATAGAAGGACCAACGTGCTACATGGACTTCCTTTTTGCTAGAGCTGCGGAATAATTTTTGTTTGCATTTTTGTACAAGAAATATCTGGTTGATAAGGTTAGCGACTCGCTAATGTATGTATTCATCTTCGATGAATTATGTTGACTTACCAAATGAGCTTGCATTTTTTTGCTAGTGACAATATTAGCTCTGGAGTCCTTGGAGCTTTTTGGCCGTTGGTTGTTTACAAACCCCGTTCCCCAGCACTGAAGATATTACCTAGTCAGGTAATGAAATGTCTTCAAGCAAACAACCAAGCCCAGAGAGCACCAAGGATACCACAGTGCAGCCCTGAGCTACATATATTCTCTTCTCTTGGAATATTAGCTTTGCTAATGAAAAACAAATAAACAAAAAAGTAATCCTTATTTAAGCAAAGTAGTGTGAAAAAATTAGTTAGCAAGCAGTTAACAGTGAAATGGATTTTTATTTTGCTGTGAAACGAAGGAAACATACTTTTAACAATATGTTGTGCCTGAATTGGGACACTCTTGTATTTCATGGGCTTTTTTTAAAAAAAAAAATCTGGCTGGTTTCTCTCTTTCTCTCTAGCTTCTTAGCAACAAAAGCAGAGTTGTTGGCATTCCCCAGAAAGTTGGAAACCCCCCTCCCGCCATTCTTTATATATTTCACTTGACCCAATTTCTCTTCGTCCCGTAGAGAAAGTAAGATTCTTTAATAAAGAACTTCGTGTTGGTTGGGCCTCCCAAGTCTCCTGGCACCTAATAAGCAGCCCTCAGTTTCACCAATGGAAGAAGAACTGAGAATTTAAATTACCCCTCTCCTCAAAGTCAAAGGACTGGAGCGTGTGCAGTTTTGTAAGAAAGAGATTTGCTGCAGAGCAGCAGTGTGGGCACGGAAAAATAATTTATTTCTAGCATTATAAATGTTTCCCTTCTCAATGCTTGGTAAATATATGCAAGGAGATCCTGTTGAAAGCACAATTTGACTCCGTCAGATAATGTCACACGGTTATAAATAATTCTTCTTTTATTCCTGACTTGTAAGTATTAAGCTCAGCGAAATGGCTGCTGAAAAGGGCCCAGTGGTATAAAAGGCAGAAAGCAGCGAATAGGGAATGGGAAGGATGAAAATTCCAATATGTGATGATACTGCAGGAAAAAGAAAATGCAGTCAGACTGGGCCATTTCATTTATCTGAATTCATTTGAGATATTTCCACACAGAATTCATTCCTTGCTTTCTCAGACAGCAATTTCAGTATGTTCTGTCGGCTTAAAAAGGAAGATGAACTTTCATCTTGAATGATTGACATTTTTTTCTCTCCATTTATAGACTCTGGTTATTCTTAACAATTGCAGTACATTTCATTTTTAATTGCTAAGAAAACTGGTGATGTCTAGAAGTGAAGGATAGTTATATCTGGGCTCATACGTAGGAGTGTGATTCATTCTGGTTGCATTCTTCATAAACTGTAGTTGTGTCAAAAGGACCACAAGTAAAAATGCAAGTCATAGAGGAGAGAGTGGAACCAAGTGTAAGAGTTTTCTTAGTAATGCTGTTGGATGAATAGTGTGGATGAAGCTGAGAATAAATGCATCTGTTACTTTCATTGTTCTCAAAAGCTGAACATATAGACCAGACCTGGGCGTTTTATGCCCCCAACCCCCAGGGCACATCTGACCCTTTGACTGTTCCTGTCTGGCCTACATGAGGTCAATCAGAAATTAGAAATCAGATGTAAATAATATGCCATGCATACAATACAACTGCATTGCTTTTATTTTGAAGGCAACTCCTATTAAAAAAAATTACATATGTGTATGCATGTCTACACACCTTCATAGTAATCGAAACCACATAATTTACTGCTTTTTATAAAGCGAGATAATTAATATTGAGCAGAATTCAGTTCAGTCTATTGGTTCGGACCTCTGTAACAGTCCACGTTTCCCATGTGTCTGTTTGGGAAAATTATTGCCCACCGCGATATAGACTGAGGGCAGTTGATCTCAGGTTATAGACAGATTGACACAGATGTAGTTGACCAAACCTGAACCATTTGGGGTTACCATGTTTAAAAAGAACAAGTAGCACAATACAGTTTTATATAATCTTGACTAAAATTTTTCCATTAAAGCAAGTGGCTGGATTGGGAAGCCATTGTGATTTCCTCATGATCTTAAAATCCAGTCCCTTGCATTAATCCATCTTAGATTTCATTGGCATATGGATCTTTGTGGCAAGTCAGCATCTAGAGGGAGCTGTTGCTGGCCCTACCAGATAATTTTTTGGCCTCAACTTTCTCAGTCAACACTGGATCCTGCAGAAGTTCTGAATGGTATACATGATCCTTCAGATGGAATATAACGCCATCTGTGATAGTGTATAAATGTCTCTTCAGACTGATCTGTTCTTGTGCTTAATAGCAGAGCTATCTCATCTGGACAGTTGCTCCTGGAGAGGAAAGCTATGGCCAATCTAAACAGCATACTCAAAAGCAGAGACATCACACTGTCAACAAAAGTGCGTATAGTCAAGGCTATCGTTTTCCCAGTTGCAATGTATGGCTGTGAAAGTTGGACCATAAGGAAGGCTGAGCACCAAAGAATGGAGGCCTTTGAACTCTGGTGCTGGAGACGAAGACTCCTGCGAGTCCTTTGGACTGAAAGGCGATCACACTGGTCAGTCCTAGAGGAGATCAACCCTGACTGCTCTTTAGAAGGCCAGATCCTGAAGATGATACTTTGGCCACCTAATGAAAAGGAAGGACTCCCTGGAGAAGAGCCTAATGCTGGGAACGATTGGGAGCAAAAGAAGAAGAGAAGGAGAAGGAGGTGGCTGGATGGAGTCACGTGAGCTTAAATTGACTCTGAGGGATGGTAGAGGACAGGAAGGCCTGGAGGAACATTGTCCATGGGGTCACGATGGGTTAGACATGACTTCGTGACCAACAACAACATCTCATCTGGATTAAGCCTTACCCTGTTTTTTTTCAATGTGTTCCAAAACTGCTTCCTAAAATCTTTCATGGATATTGGAGACTTCCTGCTTCCTGGGATGAAGAGCAAGTTATGGTTGGCATTTCAACCATGCCTGGAGAGCAGATGGAGGACTAGTCGTTCCGAGTCTGACCGTGTCCAGCTAAGAGCCTAAATTAGGACTTATCTGGAAGCGATTAGAGCGGCGAGATGTGCTTATTTCTCCGCTCTGATTGCGTCCGCAGATGATCGCCCTGCTGCCCTGTTCAGGGTCACCTGCTCCCTCTTGCATTTAGAGGAGAGGGGGGACCCTTTGCGGGGCAGAGCAAAGGAATTTAGTTTACATCTGGCGGATAAGATCGCTCAGATTCGGGCCGGCTTGGACTCCGATTGGCAGGGTTTAGATGATGGAGTGGCGACGAGTCTTGTGGATTCTATCTGGGTTGAGTTTGACCCTGTTTCCCTGGATGAAGTGGACAGGATCATGCGGAGGCTGTCTTCCACCACGTGTTTATTGGACCCGTGTCCTTCCTGGTTGGTTTATGCCTCCAGGGAGGTTACACTGATTGGCTCCAGGCAGTTGTCAACGCTTCTCTGAGTGAGGGGTTTTTTCCTGCCGCCTTGAAAGAGGTGGTGGTGAGACCTCTCCTCAAGAAGCCTGCTCTGGACCCAACCGTTTTGAATAACTATCGTCCTGTCTCCAACCTTCGCTTTTTAGCGAAGGTTGTTGAGAGCGTAGTGGTTCAGCAGTTTCCGCTGTTCCTGGAGGAAACTGATTATCTCGACCTGTACCAATCGGGCTTCAGGCCCGGGCACAGCACCAAGACAGCATTGGTCGCACTGATGGATGATCTCTGGAGGGCTCGGGACAGGGGTTTTTCCTCTGTCCTGGTCCTTTTAGATCTCTCAGCGGCTTTCGATACCATCGACCATGGTATCCTTCTGCAGGGGCTCCGGGGGTTGGGAGTGGGGGGCACCGTTTTATGATGCTTCTCCTCTTACCTTTCGGACGGCTCGCAGTCGGTGTTGGCAGGGGAGCAGAGATTGTCCCCGAGGCCCCTCACTTGTGGGGTGCCTCAGGGGTCGGTTCTCTCACCTCTCCTGTTTAATATCTACATGAAACCGCTGGGCGAGATCATCTGTGGTTTTGGGGTGAGGTATCATCAATATGCAGATGATACCCAGCTTTATATCTCCACCCCAGACCAGATCAGTGATGCTCTCTCGGTGATGTCCCGGTGCCTGGAGGCGGTGCAGGCCTGGATGGGGAGTAACAGGCTCGGCTCAATCCGGCCAAGACCGAGTGGCTGTTCTTACCGGCATCTCGGTGTTCAGTGGAAGTGCCATCTTTGGTCATGGGGGAGGTGTTACCCCGTGGATAGGGCGAGAATCTGGGTGTCCTCCTGGATGCACAGCTCAATCTGGAGGAGCAAGTGGGGGCTGTGGCCAGGGGCTTTGCCCAGGTTCGGCTGGTTCGCCAGCTTCCCTTATCTGAACCGAGATGCCCTTCAAGCGGTCACTCATGCACTCGTCACTTCCAGAATCGACTACTGCAATGCTCTCTACATGGGGCTACCCTTGCGGATTACTCAGAGGTTGCAGCTGGTGCAGAATGCGCGGGCGGCAGTGATGGGGGTATCCCGATACTCCCATGTTACACCCCTCCTGCGTGACTTGCATTGGTTGCCGGTTGCCTTCCGGGTCTCCTTCAAGGTGTTAGTAACAACTTATAAAGCCCTAAATGGCTTGGGTCCAGGGTACTTGCGGGAACGCCTCCTGCCAGCATCACATTCCGATCGCCCCATGCGCTCCCTCAGGAGGGGCCTCCTGGGAGTACCATCAGTTAGGCATTGTCGGCTGGTGGTTTCCAGGGCTAGGGCCTTTTCTGTGGGGGTGCCCGCCCTATGGAATCAGCTCCCTGTGGATCTTCGTTTGGCCCCTGATCTCCGCTCCTTTCATCGATACCTGAAGACTTGGTTGTTTCAGCAGGCCGGCCTGGATTGACCCGGGGGTGGGTTGTTTTAATTGTATTGTTTTTATTGTAATTTTAATGGTTTTTTAAATGTTTTTAGCAATTTTAGACTTGTTCTGTTTAATATTGTTTTATTGTAATTATTCCTCTTTTTATATGTTTGCCGCCCTGAGTCCTTAGGGAGAAGGGCAGCATACAAGTCTAATAAAATAATAATAATAATAATAACAATAATAATAATAATAATAACAACAACAATAATAATAATCCTAAATCTCCAGATGGTGCTCAATTAGAATTAGTTGTGCACCAGATAGTTGTGCACCAGATAGCAGGTGAAACCATTGCACTACTAAAAAAGAGGAGTGGATCGTATCCATAATGATCTCCATTTTTATATCTCAAGATGCCCAGAATATCCTACTTTGTTTTTTGCTCAACAATGATCAGAATAGAAAATGTGTTTTTCCTCCAGTTAGCAAAAAAATGCTTACTGAATCACTTTCAATGCAACATATCATTTTTGCAATGTTAATTTTTGCTTTGCACGTGTCTATTCTAATGCATATTTAAGGAATTAGAATACATGATTTATGTTTTCGCATCCAGCAGAAAAACTTTATTCTTTGCACTATACTGCCACCCAGCGTTGAGAAAGCAGATAACTGTTCCACAGAACTAACTCAGATTTAAGATTTATTTGTTCTGTAAAAGGAGTTAGCAATGGGTTTTGATTTACTTTTGCAGAAAGAGAAGGAATTGGTGTGATTAATATAATCGCAATCATGTTAATGCAGGATCCCAGGTAGTATTTAGATACTAAAAACAGGACTGAAAAAGATACAGAACATATTTCAGGTACTAACATAAATAAATTGTCCTCAATATCCAACCACAATGGGGATTGCAATTTCTGTCATACATCATCATAACTTGAGTCGGACCTGATTTTATGACAATTTTTACAGTGTTTTTTAAAGCAAAACATGCTTAAAGTGAATTCAATTCCCCAATGGAGGGTTTTTGTTTTTTGTTTTTGCCTGAAATAAAAAAAACAGGTCTCAAATTGCAATCACATGACTGTAGTATGGTGCAACCAGTGGTAAATGTGAACTGGTTGCCAAATGCTTGAATTGAGACCACATGACTCTGAGGGTGGTGTGACAGTCAGAAGTCCGTTGTAAGTCATTTTTCCGAAGGACCATTGTTAACTGAACCATTGTTTTAAAAAAACAGTTGTAAGTTGAGGATCACCTCTATGGAGATAACTTTCAGGTTAGAAGAAGGCAGAAGTTAGTATAGGAAGGTCATGCTGCCATTCACTGTTTGTAGACCATAAATACATCAAGTTGCTGGACCTGCAACTTGTTTTGGGTTTTGTGGGTGGGTTGGAAAGTAATTGAAATCAGGCCATTGTAAGTCAAGTTTTTTAGGTATCATATTTTTTTTTTGCAAATAACAATAGCTTTATAGCCTTCTCTAAGCGGTTTACAGAATCAGCCTATTGACCCCAACAATCTGGCTCCTCATTTTACTGACCTCGGGAAAATGGAAGGCTGAGTCAACCTTGAGCCTGGTGAGAATTGAACTGCTGGCAGTTGGCAGAATTAGCCTACAATACTGCATTCTAACCACTGCACCACCAGAGCTCATGCAAATATACCACAGCAGCCTGTGAGACACAGATTGTCTCACTTTTCAGAATTTTTTTATATCGGCCTGATCTGCTTGAGAAGCTAAACCACGATGGCGGATTTTGGGCTTCATAAATACGTTAACCATTCTGGTTTAATACCATTATATGCGAACGACACCACAGTGTCCTCCTTGTACCAGGGGTTTTTCTCATGGTTTTTTATTCTGTTCTCTCTGCTGTTTTGTTGGCATCCAGTCAGCTGTTTTTCCCCCTGTTGACCCTCCTAGCAACATTCCTCTCTAAAATGATCCCGGCTCTGGGGGACACGGCGAGGTACATGGAAGCAACTTGAATGACTTCCAGGGTGTTTTTTTTGGGGGGGGGGTAAATTAAGTCTCTAAAGGTCTATACACAGTTGCTGAAGCTAGGCTGCATTTGTTCTGGCAGCTGCTGTGCTTTTTCCCAGAAGGAGCGATTGGGATATGGGCAACTGCATGAACTAATTGGTTCGAGGAAAAATAATTGAGGGCCTGCTTTGACCTCAACACTTACTTTCCCCAAAGCCTTCTGTGATCTTGAGCAGCCCAAAGAAATAAAGGGAAATGTAGTCTGCCCTTTTCTCCATGGTACTAAGCCGTTGCTGCTGCTGCTTGTGTGTGTGTGTGTGTGTGTGTGAATTTATGGCTAATTATATTTCTCTTGAGTCACATGGCTGATTCAGTTTGAGAGCTTGAAGCGATCTTTGCCTATTTTGCAAGCTTCAGGGTTAAGTTTGGAGGTGATGGGCTTCTGGCAGTGTTCCTTAGAATATCGGTTTCCATAGTGATGAGAACGATAATTGACCACAGGAAAGATCAAGAGAGCGCCTGCCCTCATCCTCCTAGACCCTTGTGATGGAAATATGCTATTACCGTAGGTGGGACTGAGTAACTGGTTGGATGTAGTTGCTGGAAAGAACGTTAAGAATTTATTAGCTCTTGGGAGATGCATCTTATTTAGTGGCAGGAAGCAAACCAAAACATGTTAGCTGAGGGACCAGTGGCAATTTCTCTTCGTCTGTATGGCTAAAGGACTAAAAGAATTCTGGTACTGAATTTTGGGGAGTATGGAAAGCATCACCACAGAAATAGTAAAATTGGTCATCACATAAACATTGTTATCACGGTGATAGGCAGGCATACATCCTGCATCTTCTACATGTTGCTTTGCATTCATTATTTTGCTTATCTAGTTTTTTTCCCTCAGGTCCAGTCGATGCTTCTTTTCCTCAGTGTGAGGAGTCATATTAATAAGCAATTTTTGTTGATAACTTTCAAGGGTAAAGATTTATTGTCAAGCATGCCCTGTAGACATACTCAAACAGATGAATCATTTAGATCCTCCTCCTTCAAAGGACTGTATTTATATGGCTGCTGAAATCTGAATAGTATTTCCTGTGGAAATAGGGCTGGTGCACGGGCTGTAATTTTCTCTACGTGGAGCAAATTTCGTGGATAAAATGATTTATGGAGTGTTTGCTTGCATAAGTATGTATATACACATCCCATGCCTTCTACTTCATTTGGCTTTCAATGTCTCTTACAATTTTTAACATCTTAACATGTATCATTCTTTATTTTAGGATAGTTTTTTTACTTTTTAATGTGTTTTAACTGTTTTTAGCTGTGTTCTATACCAACCTGAATCTCTTGTTTGCAAGAAGGTGGCTATATCAGTTGGTTTCCTAAATAAATACTAAATTGAAGTCAATAAGAAAAATGCAAGATGAATGTGAAGCAAAGTATGTAGAAGTCAATGAAGACATAAAAGCAATAGCAATAAGGTAAATTATACATAGGATATAAAGGCAAGTGTCATGCAGATAATAAGTGAGTAGACAGCATAATGTTGATATTTTAATATCTTGCGAATAGGTAACATTAATATCTACAAGCCACATTTCCTTAGGATAGAAGGAATCAAATGACTGAATTAGAATAAATAAATATAGCCTTTAACAGGCCTCTTTTGTAGATGAGACAACATTTTCTAGATCATTCTCTTGGTTTATCATTTGTATTCCCCTTTTAATTTAAAACTTCGGCCAGTTTCCTTTGTACATCCAGCAAAGATTGCTTTTTCAAATCATTCTCTTGGCCTGTCATTTGTAATTCCAGTTTTGGTATTTTCTCTGTCTTGTCAAATAAAATTTGTTCCACATCAGTCATTCCTTCATTAACATCTTGTAGTCTTATCTCTAGAAGCAGACTTCATTACTGATAGCATTCATATTGCAGTTTCTAATTTGTGGCTCCATTCTTCTGAGATCTCATTTAATATTTCCAATGTTACAATGTTTTGTGTCATTTTGTAGGTCCCAGTATGTACTGACATTAACAACGGGTGTTCTTTCCCCCTTCTGCTTAGATTCTTTTGTCCCCTCTTGCGCAGTTTCTAAAATCACTACCTTTGTTTTGACTTGCAATAAACAATATAGCCAACATTAGGGACTTTCCCAAATTGAAGCTTTTTATTTTTTACAGTTTATTCCAAAAACCTAGAGTAAAAGACAATATTCCAAATTTATCTGGACCCTAAATCCATTTATCATTTTCTTAGACAAAAATCTTTTAGGCTTTTTGTTGTTTAAAATTCTCTTTAAGTCCTTAAAATCATAATTAATTTTCATTTTGTTCAGAATTGAAGATAAACTTATCCAGTGAAGACTTTTCAAAGATCTTTAAGAGTTGTAAGATGGTTCATCGGTAATTTCTGAAAGTGATTAGAAAGCAAGGTGTGAAAACTTAATGCCCTTTAAAGACTCTGCCGCAGTTGCAAGTAAGATGGCTGATCTTGACATATCCCAGTGATAAAACTCATAGAAAACCACTGTCTTGCAGTCTTCTCATGAGGAGCAGTTGACCAGAGCACATATGGGTGATCTCCATCCAAGGAACTGGTTTATTCATGATTGGTCTTTACCACAATTATCAGCTCTGCTGTAGCAGAGCCACCTTCAATTTTACCATACCATTCTCAGAAATCTGGACCAGACTAGCGTATGTATGGTGTTTATTAGATACCAGGACCATAGACTAGACTGGGAAGTAAAAAAATAATAATTAAGGGGACAGGCAGTTCTGAACCTCTCCCAAAAAGTTGTACACGGCGCTGTCTATGAAATAATTGGGTCAGACTTGATAAAATGCGGCCTTACCTTTCACAGGTAATCTTCTCTGTTTCTACAGATTCTTAACTGTCACTAGGAGCCTGTTGCCTAATAAGAGAGCGCAGACTCCGGGGGTTTTTATGGAGCAGAAATCTGAGAAGCATAAAATCACTTCTCCAAATACAGCTGGTCCCCTAACTAATTGCCAATTATATCTTGAGGCTCAAAAGTCAATTAAGGGATAATGGGTTAATCTTTACTTCAACATCACAGTGGTGGCTTGAAAACCTGCAGTTGGTCATAGGATAATGTGGAAACTAGACAGGTGATCAAATCCTGAATGTGGTAATTGAGATTCCAGTTAATTCAATAAAGCAACATCACACTGTGAAGCCTGTATATTTAGAATAATGCCTGGCTGAATTCATAGGGGCTTCCTTAGGTAAAATGTCCATTAGAGGCTGCTGTCAATAATTGGAGAAAAAAAATATATTCAGTATCCCAATATGAAATGCATTTCTTTGGGAGCAAGTATTGCTTTCTATAATACACATTTTTTTTTGAATTTACGACTATGAGATTTCAAACCTGGAAATTATTTCATGTGGACAAACCTAATATTTCACTTTAATTATGGAGGATAGTTTGAACACTGCAACTAGGAGGAACTGGATACCCCACCCGCATCCCAGAATTTATATTCTGAAATATTCTGGTTCAGCTTGATGTGGCTAAACTTAGGTTTGGGGCTGAAATGGCATCTCTGAGTCATGCGGATTTAACAGGGAAGAAATGAATGCTCACTTAAGGAGGCAGCAAGGGGAAAAAAGATTTCCAGAGTCTGAAGACGTGTACAGTAGCTGTTTTTAGATCTCTAAAGGATCTCCTGGATAATCTAGATTTTTGCAGTATAGCATTGTCTCTTTTTGTATATTCATGTAAATACCCGTACCATCTTTGCTCAATAATAAAGGGATTCTGAATTTAAGGCAACCCTCAAAGAAGATTATACAGGAAAATTACTCATCTGCCTCTGTCACAATATTCTCAATGAATCAAGAGATGTTTCTCTCTTTCTAAATTGCTTTTGGGGGTAGGGAGACTAGTCTTCCTTTCAAATACATAAATATCTAGGGATGTTCATGCACAGACACATCCAGACAGAAAAATATTTCTGAGATGGGAGTTGCTTGATATGTTGTTGCTGGTTTAGAATGCTAAAGAAATATACAAGTGAGCTTGTTTTAAAAAACAACAACACTATTTTGTCTACTTAACCTCTTTATGGAGTAACATTCTCAGATGATCCACAAGATAACACAGCACAGTTTCATTGAAGTAAATTCCTACCGAAAAGTCATTGTAACCTAGCAACCACTTCAGACCTGGTTTAACTGCCTCCTGGATGTTAATGCAGAACCTTAATTTATACCCAGAGAAATCAAATTCTGATTTTAAGTGAGCCTCACTTCTGGTAATGGGAGAGTGGGGAGTATTTAAGCATATAGCTGGGGGGTGGGTGCTGTTCTCCCTCCCCACCCATATAATTTTTGTAAGTCTGAGATGTTGAAAGATTAGCCAGCTAAACTTGCATTTTTTTATTTTTTTACTGACAGTGATGACGTTTTACTAAAATGTTCAATTGCATCAGTGATACTTTGGGAAAGGAAATATTAGAAAACATTTTTGCTATTTCCTGACGGAAAAGATCAGCCATAGAGACTGGTTTGGACAAAACTGAGCAGCACTTTTTCGTGTGGCTGTTGATAAAAATAGGATCACCAACATGATCGCCAACGTCTGATGACGGATATGGCACAAGAACAAGAATAGGTCCCATCATTCCAGGTTATCCTGATAGATAGGAAGTTGTAATTTTATGGGTGAAAATGAAGATCAGCTCTGAAATTCAGTTGATGACCTTCAATTTATTTCTGGGTTTCTGCTTATATCTTTAGTAAGATTAAAGTGGGGAAAATTCATTTAAATCATGCTTATGAAATTCTGGCTGGATAAAACTCCCAGAGGACAGCATATTTGGTATTTGAAGACCATGACATCTTAAAATTCAAGACACAGGCATTAGACTACTAATTAAGACCAGCCCAAGCAATAAGCTCTTATAAGATTTTCTCTTGGTCTTTTAAATTGTCACTCGAAGTGCTTTTATTCTATGAAGTAGCTCTTTATCAAAACATCCATACATTTTTAAATGAAAATGGGTTCGCAGAATTGTGCATTAGCCTTCTGAGCAATCAGAATGAAAGGCAGTAGATCAATGCAGTGTTTTTGAAGTATGACAGTACTCAGACAGAAATTAAAATGCCTTTTTAATTGAAAAGTCTGTTCAACACATATAGAAAGGGATGAAGCTGTGTAGATTATTGCTTCTGCTTTATAAATCATTTGATGTTTTTTTAAAACCCTGTAACTACTTAATTAGAGGGCAATACATAACCTCCTGAGTTACAGGAAAGGAAGGAAAATATTCATGCAATATATTTGGTTGTAGGTCTGCCTTAGAGGCTTTTTCTTCTGAATCCACCATTCTTCTAGCTGGTGGTTAGTGTCTCTCGACAGGAACAGCAGTGGGATCCATTTTGGAATAGGCTGCTCAAGAAATTTTATTTGGAGATTCATATCTTTCTAGTGCCAAAATAAATATTTTTTTTTTAAAAAAGGCAAACTTTCAGGAGTCTGTTGGGTTTTTGTTGATTTTAAACTTATGCCCTATGCTTCTAGTCAGTCAGTCAGTCAGTCAGTCAGTCAGTCAGTCAGTTAATCCATTTGAGTTCCCACAAGGCTATGGATGATTAGAATAAGAGACCAATTGTATCCATAATGGGAAAGAAAGGTTTTTTATTTCAAAGCAAGATACGCCGATTTTTCAGTTCTCAATTTTATTTTTCTAGTTTTAGTTACATCATGCTATAAAATATTGTCTACAAACTGTTAACCATGATCGGGTCATATTCTGGAAGATCCTATTTCTGGCAGCTGTTTGGATTTCAGCCGCAGAAAAACCCAACCTCCCAACGTTATTAATTTCTTTACCAGTAATCTGTGAGGCGGCAGTAGTGCTTGCTTTTTTTTTTCTTCTTTTTTTCTTTCTTTTTTTCTTTCTTTCTTTTTTTTAAATGGTGAGATGTTAAGGCCTTGCAATACTGGCCTCAGCTGCACTCTCTTCAGCCTTCACGATTTCAAGGGATTCCGTTGGCTTGCAAAGATGGATCAGGGAAACATCAAGAGAAATGAAGCAGGCCTTGGAAATGGAACAGAACAAGATAGTGCTTTTTTAATTCCAGGCACTGGATGGTAGTTTTTTTTTTTTTTTTTTGAATTGTGGCAGCCAGTTGAACGTCTAGCCCTGGAACACTGTCCTGCGTGTATCTCCTCCCTCCCCTTGTTTCTCTTGGCACCCGTTAAGCTACATGGTTCATCTGGCCGGACCTTTTCATAGCAAGAGCACAAGTGAGGGGAAAAAAAAAAAAAAGACAAAAGGAGCTGCACCGATTTCTCCACAGCGCAAATTCGGCATGAAATGGGCAGCTTGGAAAAGGCTAACTGGGGGACCCAGGGACATCTCTGTCCCTCTTCATAGGTACGTTCATCCCAAGGGACGTTGGGAACTAGGGAAAGGGGCAGCTGAACAGAGCGTGAGGTTTTTAATTGGGTTTCGTGACCGGCTGGAGTTCTTGCAATATCGGAGCTGATGCCTGAAAGGTTGTTTCCCCCCCCCCCCCGTTAGTTTGCTGGAACTGTCTTGGAATTCACAGGCCTCGGTTGAAATTCCAGCCATGGAAATAAACGGTCATTGTAGCAAGGATCAGCGTAGATTGGATGGGAAGAGTTGCTTTTAAAAGCATCTTTGGGGCAGAAGTCTTTTCGCAGCAAAGGATCTCAGCAATAGAAGCAGCAGGGACATATTTTGAGTGTGGCAGCATTTAAAGGTGCCTTTTACGACAATCAATACATTTTATTAACTTCCGTGTGTGCTTTTACTTAGTGTTGTAGCAAGAGCTTTTTTTTTAATATGAACCTCAGCTGTAAAAGCTGAGAGGGAAAAAAAACACAAAATCCATTTTCTTTCCTCTCTTTGGTTTGAAGATTAACCTTTTGATGACTGATTTTTTGATGCACTGAAAAGTTGGTGCCTATAGTCAAAGTTATTGATAAAATACAGAGGTTATCAATAAAATTAATATCAGGATTTCATATTGCTTCAAACAGTGATATCAGTTTTTCTTAAACTGCAAAGAAATGACAGCATTTGGAAGCCTGGCTAGGTGGAATTGTATTTTTACATGTAATTTTATTTACATTTGTTTCTAGTACCCACATGCATTGATATGTATTATTAAATGCCTTTTGCATATGCTCTATCTATTTCTATATGGTAGTACAGTTATAAACGCAAAAGTTGTTGGAATCAAGCTACAGAAAAACTCTGACATACTGTAAGTGTATACCTCAGTGTTTTTATTGGAGATGAGCCTTTGAAAACTATGGTTGTTTTTTGACTGTGGATGTACAGAAATAAAGCTGACAGCAAGGAAAAGTCCCTTGTGTAGATGAGAAAGAAAACTTGTTTTGAATCATAGATTCATTTTAAAGGTGCTATTCTGGGATGACTTACGAATATAGATACAATGAAAAGTATAACATAAACATAATAATAAAAACCATTATACCATAATGGTTAAAATATTGACCAGAGCAATAAAGTCAATTCAGGAGATAATTTGAGCGAAAAGACTTGATATCCCAGATGAAACTGGTTCCTTGGCTATAGGACTACTGCAGAAAAGGCCCTTAAGAAACCTGGTTAATGGCATTTTAAAGAGCAAGAAAGATGGTTAAGGGTGGGTAGCAGATGTAGAGATATATGCCCAGGTATTACTGCTTTAGACTTAGAGTCTTAGACCTTTTGTAAAAATGCACTGTGGAACAATGCAATAATGAGAAACTCTTTTTAAAATATTGTTGTACCCTAATTTTCATGTATCCATTGTACTATGTAATTAGATCTTGTAAAGCTTGGTCAGAAAGATTCCTGTTGTAAAACACCACTTCCATTTACTAGCTATTTCTACTGTCAGTGACTTTGTATTGTGATTAGTAAAGTGTTTCTAAAATGTATACAGTAGAAATAAAAAGTTTTTGGGTAAATAGAAAATCAAATGTGTGGAATTTGTTTCTCGTAAGTATAGTTGTTGTCTTTCTGCTGGAGCTGAGCTATCAGTTCCACAAAAATCACACAAGTCTTTCTCAGGCTGTTAATAAATCTTTGGTTCTTCCAAGATGGCTTGTAGGAATTTTTTTTTTAAAAAATATTCTTTCCTCCCTCCCCAAGAGGAGTTTCCTTTATGTAGATTACCACATTTCTCCTGGAGAGAAGTAACAGCTTTGCTCCACTGTAGATGTGTCAGAATTTTTGCTTTTTTTTTTAATGCTGAGAAACATTAAACATTTTATTCTCCTTCCTTCATCTGAAGTAAAGTAATCCCAGCAGGATTTGTACAAGGAAGCAGTCAAAGGAGATGGCTGTTTTTAATGTTGGAGACCTCATAAAATTAGGGCCAGCTTCATAGTAACAAAATCCTGTTGGTATCTCCTAATCTTTTTTGACACACAGTGCCCAATCATTCATGGCTGGCTGGGTATTCATTCAAGCCTTGGTCCTTGCACAATGTCCTCCCTAGTTAGGACAGATCAGCATTTACTTGCTATGTTAACAACGATAATAGCCTGTTGACAGACGGTGGGTTTGGATCCAGTAATCAACTAGAGCTTGACCTTTATCTTGGAAAGGAAACTTTAAATTAGGGAAGAGCCTCTACAGTGCCCTGATTTAGAGCACATGCTTTGCATGTGGAAGATAAGCCATTCTGCCTCTTAACAGATCCAGATAAGGCTGGTGGTGGGGGGAATCCAGCCAGTTTTTGCATAAATTAGGGTTTGCAGTTCTGCAGATGTTGCTGAGTGTTAACTCCAGCAGTCCCGGTCAGTGGAATTGGATGCTGGATAGTGAAGTGTCCCTACATATAGAAAGATTACCAAGTCTTAGTTGATAAAAAGCAGCTTCCTGTGATCCTCAGTTTCTGTCCAGCTTGCACATAATGTTGATGTCAACTTACATAATTCCTTCAAGGTGTTAGTAACAACTTATAAAGCCCTAAATGGCTTGGGTGCAGGGTACTTGCGGGAACGCCTCCTGCCCGCATCACAGTCCAATCGCCCCATGCGCTCCCACAGGAGGGGCCTCCTGGGAATACCGTGGGTCAGGCATTGTCGGCTGGCGGCTCCCAGAGCCAGGGCCTTTTCTGTGGGGCGCCGCCCTATGGAACCAGCTTCCCTGCGGATCTGCGTTGGCCCCTGATCTCCGCTCCTTTCGTCGAGACCTGAAGACCTGGCTGTTTCAGCAGGCTGGCCTGGATTGACCATGGGGGCGGGTAGTTTTAAGAGTTTGTTTATTTTGTAATTTTACTGTTTTAGCTGTTTTGTAATTTGGACTTGTTTTATTTCTCTGTTTTAATGTTACGCCCTGAGTCCTTAGGGAATAGGGCGGCATACAAGTCGAATAAATAAATAAATAATAAATAAATAAATTTATTATTTTATTGTATATGCTTTTTGTATGTTCGCCGCCCTGAGTCCTTTGGGAGAAGGCGCATACAAATCTAAATAAATAATAATAATAATAAATAATAATACATAATAGGTAGTCCTTGACTTACAGCCAGTTGCTCAGTGACTGTTTGAAGTTACCATGGACCTCTCCGGGCTATGTATAATCCAGATTTGAAGCTACCTGCTTCTCTCTCTCCCTCTCCCTCCGCCCTTTCTCTGTCCCTATCCTTCCCTCCCCCCTCTTTCTCCCTCTCTCCCTCTCCCCCTCTGGCGCACACACAATTTTTTTTGCCAAAAACAGGCCATTTACCAGCCTGTTTTTTTGGCTGCAAACCGGCGTTTTGCTGTGAATTTGCTTACTGATTGTGACATTCGCTTAGCAACTGTCGCAAAAGAGATTGTAAAATTGGGCATGATCACACTGGTGACTCGCATAATCGCCATCTTGACTTAGGTCCAAAACCCCAAGCTCAGTTATGATTGTGAGTCAAGGATTACTTGTGGTACACAAATCCCCACATTACTGCATGTCACAAATGTGTAATGGCTAAGGGGGCGTTTTGCCTGTGGCACAGCCTGTCCATTGGGGCATCTGATAAGGCCGTGGTGGCATAATGGTTAGAATGGACTATATTGCAGTCAAACTCTGCCCACAGCCTGCAGTTCGATCAAGGTCAACTCAGCCTTCCATCCTTCTGAGGTTGGTAAAATGAGGACCAAGTTTCTTGGGGGCAATATGCTGACTCTGTCAACTGCTGTAAAGCACTATGAAGCAGTATATATGGTAAGTCTTAAGTGCTATTGATATAGATGAATGTTACATTAATAGCAGTGAAACTGAATTTGCTCAATCATCTTGAATGTCTTCCTTTGAGAGATCATTCTGTCTGAATCCTCCATAAGCTTGATATTTCCCCTCATTCTTTTAATAGTGTGGGGTATGTGCCTGGCTATTCTCGAATCCAGAAGACAGGAAAATCTACTTCTCTGCAGCCCAGAGTTGCCTGGGTTGGTACTTTGCAGACTTTCTCTGTGGTATATTTGTAAAGGATGCGGTTATCTGCATATTTGATATGTATAATGCGCCTTGTGGTGTGACCTTTATTGTCGGTTAAGAATGTGATTACAATCTTAAGTTTCCTTAGGCAATTCTTTACTGCCTTTACCGTGATGGCAATATCTGTTTCACAGTTTGTGTGAAAGCACAACAACTCTTCCATAGCCATTGTTCAATGAGCATTTTAATTGAGCTGGAAAGTCAGCCATTAAATAGTTCTGTGTGGTAATAAAAAGTCACTTGCATTGTTTTGGCTGGTGGAAATGGGAAGCCATATTTTTTTTTTTTCTCAACCAGAGAAAAAGATATGTAGGCCAATGAGTTCTAGTAGGAGGAGGTAATACTGATAGGCCTCTATGTTGAATGTGATAGAATAGAATAGAATAGAATAGAATAGAATAGAATAGAAATAGAATAGAATAGAATAGAATAGAATAGAATAGAATAGAATAGAATTCTTTATTGGCCAAGTGTGATGGGACACACAAGGAATTTGTCTTGGTGCAAATGCTCTCAGTGTACATAAAAGAAAAGATACATTTGTCAAGAGTCAAGAATCATAAGGTACAACACTTAATGATAGTCATGGGGTACAATAAGCAATCAAACCATACTAGGAAACAGTCAATATAAATTGTAAGGATTCAAGCAACAAAGTTACAGTCATACAGTCACAAATGGGAGCGGATGGGTGATAAGGAGTGATGAGAAGATTAATAGTAATAGTAGTGCAGACTTAGTAAATAGTTGGACAGTGTTGAGGGAATTATTTGTTTAGCAGAGTGATGGTATTCGGGGGAAAAACTGTCCTTGTGTCTAGTTGTTCTGGTGTGCAGGGCTCTATAGCGTCGTTTTGAGGGAAGGAGTTGAAACAGTTTATGTCCGGGATGTGAGAGGTCTGTAAATATTTTCACAGCCCTCTTTTTGACTCATGCAATATACAGGTCCTTGATGGAAGGCAGGTGGGTAGTAATTGTTTTTGAAATTGATGAATTATTTGCAGGAAGTAATGTGTAACTTGCTGGTAGGGGATTCAAATTATGGCAGTCTTTTTGAGCCCCTGCATTCAGTAGAAGTTTCTGAGATATCTGGAAAAGCAGCACAATGGACAACACATCATGTGATTGGCAAGCATTAATTGTATCACCGCTGAACAATCTCAGGCTTCGCCTGCCTTTCCCTTCACCAGATTGTAACCTGAACCAAATAAAAAATATGACAGATCCGCATAAATGGGAATGCAGCTTCATCCAGCTTCAGTTCAGTCCCCCTTCAGATTATTTATTTATTTTTATTTATTTTATTGGACTTATATGCCGCCCCATCTCCGAAGACTGCAACAATTAAAACATACAAATACAATAAATAGATTAAAAAAAGAATTAAACCATTGTGAAGTCCAGTAAAGCCGAATTAAAGTTAAAACTATCCCATACCCCCCACGAGGTAATCACAGCCCGACTTGGTCAAATAGCCAGGTCTTCAAATCGCGGCGGAAGGTGCGGAGGTCAGGAGCCAGACGGAGGTCCAGAGGCAGTTGGTTCCATAAGTCCGGGGCCGCCACAGAAGAGGCTCGCTGCCGGGGGACTGCCAGCCGACATTGACTTGCCGGATTACCAGGTTTCCCCACAGTAAGTCGAGGACTATCTGTCCATAGTCTTATCTGGACTAAGCTTCTGTTTGGTTATTCTGTTTAATCCAAAATCCACTTCAAAGCACCCATTTTGCCTTTCTACTTACAGATTCATTTTAGAGCCATCCGAACATTTGTTTGGCATGCTGATTAGCAAGCTTACATTCTTCCCTTTTGGAAAAAAATAGAAGTTTCCACAAGCTATTTGATGGAAGAGGATATTTATTGCCAGAGAAAGCATCAACCTTTCCATTAAATTCTACTTTTGGTTACATGTTACTAGCAATTGCAAGCCCACAGAAAGTAAATCATTCAAAGAGGAATGATCCCATCTCTTAATGGTAGCTAGTCTCATGGTAAGGTCCATAGTATCAGTGTGAAATGACCAGTGAGCAGGAGTTACCTTGGGAAGTTAAAACACAGGAGGAATTGTAGCCAAGGAATGGATTAGAACTTTTGATCAGAGGGCTAAGAGACCATGCCAAAAGGCCCGCCAAGGGCAACCACAGGGTATGTGGGAATATATCATAGATCAGGAAGACTTGTTGTAGGAAAACATTTTGCATTTCTTTACTTCTGTAAGGTATTGGACAGGCCATCCAGAACAAGTCTAGGATCTATTAGAACTAGTGGATGCTGAGGGTTTTTTGTTGTTGTTGTTGTTGTTGTTGTTGTTGTTGTTGTTGTTGTTACAAAGTTTTAGTCAAGTTGAATGCCTTTTAAGCAATAAAGCACTATATAAATACAAATTATAATGAGATTGAAAACTTACACTGTATAGTCAGTAGGACAGAGGCGCTGGGAGAGAATGGGTAGATATACCTTTTCTGCCTGTCTGCCTTCCCATTCTAGATCAGGGATATCCCACCTTGCCCACAGTAAGACCTGTGGGCTTCAACTCCCAGTCATGCTTGCTGGGAAATTCTGGGAGTTAAGTCCAAAAGTCTTTACAAAGTTACCCAGGTTGGGTACCTTTGCCCTAGATGATGGAAAATTCTTACCAGAAGCATGATTGAACAAGGCATTTGGAAGACTATGCAAATTTATTGATTTTTCTTACACAGTATCATGTATATGTACATATATTAAAATATATGTTGAGGCTCTGACTAACCAACCCAAGCAAATTAGAATTCTGAGACTTGGCTCCTTCTCAAAGGTCTTATTTAATGAGTACATATCAGCACAGCTTCAGTGGAAAACTCAATCTAAATTTTTCCTGCGGTTTCAGTATAATTAAACTAGGAAATAACCCCATCCCCAAGTGCTACAAGTCACGTTGGCCAATTGGGTTAATTGGTGGGCTCTCCTTATCTGTTGCCAGTAGAGATGACCTTGATTCTCAAAAGCTCTCTGTTGTGTCTAGTAAGACATTCCAACCTCTTTCTCCCCCTTCTTCTGTGTGGCAACTGAGGAACAGAAAAATGGCTGCGGCCAGGTTCAGTTTGAAGTTGACAATATATATATATATATATAGGGGAGAAGCAGTGATCTACTCTGTGTGTGTGTGTGTGTACACATACATATACATATATATATATATATACACATACACACACACACACACACACACACACACACAGAGTAGATCGCTGCTTCTCCCCAACTTTACAAACCCAAGACCAGCAAGAGCAATCTACTTCAGTTAAACTTTCTTTAATGAGCAGTGATGATCATCATTTTAGCCATTGTCTATCCACTGCAGGATGAATGCCTCTTCCACATGTTTCCAACCCAAATGGCCCTGAGCTTTCTTTTGCCAATTGGGCCTGCAATACTGTATATTGGCATCTGCAAATGTTTTATTATTTAATCTTTAAAGATGATTAAGGTGTCTAAATAGAAGGCTGCCCTTAAGTATTGATGGATAGTGGAACTGTTTCTATGCATCTAGTACTACAGCTAGGAATTTTAAGTTCTAAAAGTTACTTGAACAGAATTGGCTTTTTAAGAAGTTTGATGTTACAGGAAGCACATTATTAGATTGACACCAGAGTATAGAATATTTCTAAGCTATTAAGCCAAAACAACCAGCCCACGTTATAACAGTTGTTTCTTTGATAGAAAATGCATTTTGAAGCAAGTTGGATTTAAATGTTCTACTTTTTATATGTTTGGCTTATCTTGTTAACTGACCTAGTCTCTCTGTATCTCCCTTTCTCCTCTCTTCCTTCCCTCCCCGGTCTCTTGGAATAGCTTTCACTCCCCGAGGAACAGAATGAAGTAACAAGAAATGGCTGTGAGTCCAAGGAACTTGTCTACCTGGTACAAATCTCTTGCCAGGTAAATAATATGATTCCCTTGATTATATGAAAATGCATGAGCTGAATGATACTTGGCTGATTATTTTTTCCCCTCTTTCCCACTGTTTATGAAGATAATATTGGGCTTCAGGAAACACCTGAGTAACACAAATAACAGGTAGAAATTAGATAAAGAAAGATCATTATTATCTGTTAGCAAAATATGAATGTCCATAATTATAAGCATGCTAGTATAATTAATATGATCATAAATAAGCTAATATAATTATAAATATGGTTATAATTATCACGTGTATTATTATTATTATTACTATCAGTATATCTGTTATCCCCCCCCCCTTTTGTAAGATGAAATGCCTGGATAATATACTGTATTCAAAAAACTTATATATAAATAAAAAACTTGACTTAAAAACAAAAAAAAGGAAACACCTGAGTAACTAACTACTAAATTGGATCCATTTAACCTGGAATCATTTACTTATTTTTGTTGGATCTGCATACCATGAGAAATTCAGTTCGTTAAGGAGTATCCAGGAAGAGATGGTTCAGGCTTTACTCAAAATGTTTCTGCCACCCATGCTAACATATTAATAACTTGCACTATACGTGTTGAATACATGATCACCACTTATGACCTTCCCAGCTGGCTTCCGACAAAGTCAGCAGTGGAAGCTGGATTCGTTTAACACCCATATGATTCACTTAACAATCGTGGCAAAAGAAAAAAAAGTAAAATCGGGCGTGACTCACTTAACACTTAACAATCACCTTGTTTAACAACTGAAATGCTGGCTCCGAACTGTGGTCATAAGTCGAGGAATAACTGTAGTTAGGCATGGCTCCCATATTCAGAAAGCCATCACTTGAGACAGGGAGGATAAGTGCATTTTATGATAAAATGATGATAAAAACCTCAAAGGAGCTTAATTGCAACCTTAAAAATGTATGTTTTTCCACAGTTCGTGCTGGAAGCAGAAAATAGCTTTAACGGTTTAGAATTTTAATCCTTGTACTGCAGGGCAGAGAATTTGAGAATTTGTGCTAGGTTATAAGGGCCTTTGTGGATTTCAGCTGCAATATTCTGCATATCCCCGGGCTCAGGCACTGAGGTATACCTAGTGGCTAATTATAACAGGTCTTCTGAACTGTATTTCCAATTACAGAATATTCTTTCACCTACATTTTCATCTGCCAGTCTGACAGGTTGGGTTTTTTTTAGTCCATCATCTTCTTAACACTTTTATTGCTATGAAATTTTCTCTGTTGTTTTTTTAAAGACTTTCTAGAGAGACTTTTTAAGCTCTGCTGATTTTAACAGAAAGATGGTTTTAATAGTTTTAGATTATTAATCGTGGTGTTCTTTATCTATCTTGAATTTTATTTCTGTTCTTGATACTTAAGAGTCCTGGCAGTTATCAGTAATAAATACACATAATAGGCAGTTATTGTCCACATCGAATACTGCATCCAGTTTTGTTCACCACATTACAAAAATAAGTTGAGACTTTGGAAAAAGTGCAGAGAAGAGCAACAAAGATGATTAAAGGCCTGGAGACTAAAACATGAAGAACAGTTGTAGGAACTGGGTATGGCTAGTCTAGAGAAAATAAAGGTCTAGAGGGGACAGGATGGCAGTATTCCAGTATTTAAGGGACTGCCACAAAGAAGAGGGGGGTCAACTTATTTTCCAAAGCACCAAGAAGAAAATGGATGGAAACTAATCAAAGGAAAGAAGCAATCTGGAATTAAGGATAAACTTCCTCATTGTGAGAACAATTAACTAGTAGATGGTCTGGCCTTCAAAAGTTGTAGGTTCTTCATCACTGGAAGTTTTTAAGAAGAGACTGGACAGCCACTTGTCTGAAATTTTATAGGGAGTTGGTCTAGGTCCCAAGGTCTGACTGACTTCACTTGTGGCAAACTTAAATATTGCCTGTCCCCAGGTACCCCTTTCCAAGCACCCAGCAAATTTGATGGGTTACAGCCCACCTCCTCTTTTAGGAGGGAAAATCTGTGTGTGTTCAAGGCCCCTTTGCTAGGGCTCCTGTGTCATCTGGCCTTGAACAAATGTTGTTGTTCCTAACAGAGACAAAGGTTGACATTCCCCAGTCAACATGTATGCTGCTTTCGAAACAGTAATCTACACAAGGGCAAAGAAGGCCATGGCATTGACAAAGAGGAAATCAACATGGCTGCTGAGCATCAAGAAAAGTCTGGGGCTTGTTACCATTATTCATAAAATCTGAAAAACCAAAATGTGCCTGTGGAAGACGGTCATTGGTTAAATCGGATCCAGAAATTAGCTTATTAGTTTGGCATCTATCCATGTACTTTTCAAAGGCCTCGGCAGCTTAGAAGCAATTTGTTGCAAATAAGAGGAGCATTGTAAAAAACAAGAGAAATGAGTCATTCTAGCAATAGCCCGTTTGAAACTTCTGGACTGGAAAATTTGTTTCTTTCCCTTCACTGAGTAGCTCGCTGAATGCACTTCAATTTGTAAGCAGATAAGTAGACTTTAAAAAAAAAGAAATCACGGCTTTCATACACTCTCCCTTTAACATGGCCTACTTGAAATTCTCTGACTTTTAGTCCCACTAAATATCTGTGATTCAGAAATACCTTTCGTTTGGAGGGAGAGGAGAGAGTTGATAACCAGTTTACCTCTTTTTTTCTTTCTTTCTTCATGTTAACATGCTATTTTTAAGTTATCGGTTGCTTGAAACAGAAACGAGGAGGATTTTTGACTAACAAGGCAACGTTGTTTTCCCACTCAATTGCCTAAGATTAGGTACGAGGGAGAAATTCTACTCCTTTTCCTGCTTTTCTGGTGTATCACCTCATTTTATCATAACGGCCCTAGAGATAAACTGGTGAGAAGTCTTTTAATCATCATCATCTCCTCCTCCTCCTTCGTCTTCCCCCTTCCCCCTCCTCCTCTTCCACCATCACCCCACGACCACAAAATAATGATAAAAAGCAACGTTCAGGCTTTGCGTTGGGTGATTAAATTGGATTGGGAAATGGTACAGTATGTGATTGTATACTGAAAACTGGGAAGGATAGCTTCTGCTAGGGAGAGAATGGGAAATAGCTAAGAGGTAAATTTTGGATGAATTTATTAGATAAGCAAGGTTGCCATATTGGTTATTTCTCCTGTTGTCCCGATACAGCAGATCCGTTTTCTCAACAGATGAATCCACGGCGTGTGAAAATGGACAAGACATCACTAGCACATCTGTTGTTTGTGTCATGTCTTTTATACCTTCTTTGCAGGGGCTGCCCATTGAAAAGCCTTTCTGTTTCTTAGCTGAGCTAAAACTTCAGGTCAGGCCTGCTTGTTAGATTTTACTTTCCTTGTTTTTAGCACACTGAACAATGTTTTCAGCTTTGGTAATTGAAGCCATTTGTCCCAGCTTGGTTTTTCTCTCCCTTTAAGCCTGAAAAGATATCAGGCAATTCTGTTGAGAGACTGGACAAAAGGCCGGCAATTACAATTTCAACGAGTGATGTACCTTGGCAGTTTTTTCTGTTTATCATGGAGCAAGGTGCTGTTTTAACTGTAAATCAGAGAGAAAGGTTACACCTAACTGAATACCCCCGAAACATAGTACTGTACTGTGAAAGTAAAAGCAAAGTCTGCCTTTTTGGACTCCTAGCAACTGCATGGATGTGCCCAAGTTGTTGCTTTGGGATCAGGAGAGAATGGTTCACTATTGCTTTCTTCTTGGTAGTAGCTGTAAATGAACTCAAAATCAGTTTCCAGTTTTATTCCCCTCTTCTATCAACGTGATATTAGTTGTAAATAAACCACAGTCCCCAAGACGGTTCTTTCATGTGAAACTTCTTCCTTTCAAGTCTTTAAAGGAGCCCCATCTTCATAAGTTCATAAGTTCTTCCTTCAATGTTCATGAGGAGCTAACTGGCTATGGTTGAAAAAATGGCATGCACTTTATGGATGTGGTTAGGTGCAACCGTCAGGTGGGAAAGATCAGGTCTACACACGAAGGTCCAATTAAACTGATTTATTGCTAGTCATGCTTATGCACAGGAATCTTCTCAAGTAATGGTTAACACCTGCTTGGATTTAGATAGGTCAGTGAAATTCAAAGGAGGTTGGACTTCACTTGTGGCTACGTAGGGATTCTAGGCTGATCGCTGTTTTAACTCCGCCCCAGTTTCTGCTATTCCGTCTCCTACAGTGACCAACTATTTCCATCTAAAGACTTCATACTATTTGATATTAGGTCACATTTTCACCCAGAGGTGCTTTTTTAATGCATTTGAGCCATGATTGCTAGAATTGCTAACATGTTCTTTTGTATGACAATTCTCAGCTTAAGTTAAATGGAGAATACTACCCTAGGAGAGGCTGTATTTAAATTATGGAAATGCTGAGAGGTATCCATCCAGATGGTTTTCAACTAAAGGTTTTAATGCATCATCTGTGGTAACATGAGGGACTTATCAGTTCCTTATGGTTTGTTAGCACTAACCAGAAAGTCTTCAATGGCAGGTATGAAAAAATCCTGTCTCAGATTTTTCCAGCAGAGTCTTCATAGCTATTGTGATTAAAACTTTTTCTCACCCATAGAAAGTCATCCCAATGCAATTGCTTATAAAGAACAGGAAAGGTTTGCTGATTAATACTATCTGGATTATTCTCAGTGCGGGCATACCTATTAGTCAGAAATGTTCCATTATTGTATCTTTTTTGAGTAACCTTGAGTAACCTGCTTATCACTCTAAAACAGTCATGCTCTTAGTCAAATAAATTTATTGGTACTGAGAAATTCTAAATAATTTCAGGATACATAGATGGAAGATGATATTAAACCAGTTAAGTAACATATATAACTGGAGATGCTGTCATCAAGAAAGGAGAAAACCGTTCATTATATTGGTCGATGATTCACAGCCCCATCCACAAAAGAGATACAAATCCATTTCCTTAGCAGTTTTCCTCGTTTGGCTGTTAAGTATTTCAAATATAGTACTGCTAAAAATGTTGCATGCTATAGATTTATGTCTGGGTTTTGCACTCAATATTCTTACACCAGAATTGCTAGTGCTTATCTCAATCTCCTTCCCTCCCTGACCTATTGTACTTATATGTTTTACATGGAAATGTGACTGATAGCAAATTGTTTAAATTAGAAGTTTGTAAAGAGTGACTGGAATGTAATAAAGTGTTGAAAGCAGCAAATCTCTTTTCAAATAGCCAGAGTCTTAAGCTGTATATTTTTCATCCTGCCATTCAGAAGGAGATTTAATCAAGAGAAATAGCCGAGCACTACAATTTTGAATGCTAGAAACCTCTTATTATTCTTCGGTTACCTGTTCATGCGCCCTTTTTCCTTTTTCACACTTCTTAATCATAATTTGCCTCAGCAAACATATTATTCAGATACTTATCTGCCATTGAATGTGCTTCCAAAGGACTGGCTTGAAAAATTAACAGGAGGAAAGAAGGCATCCATATTTGGGAGTGGGATAGAATGTATTAGTAAGATACATCTACCTAAGAGGCTTTGTGAGGTCCTTTGTCATAGTTATTGCCGGTATTAAATTGTTTTCCTGATTTGTTTGTTTGCTTTTTGGCTGTCTATGGTGTTTGACATGATTTGGAGTGTTTGAATTCAAAAGCTTTTATGGCAGTATTTTAGTTTTCAAGAGATGCCTGTTGGAGATGGCATCTGCCCCGAACTATTGTTAATCAAGTCAGTCCTCACATTTCAGGTGCAGAATAGTTTCTTCAACTGCCATTAACATTTTAATTCGATCTCAGAGACTCCAAGGAAGATGGTGCTTACTGTGTCATGTATTATTTTGATGTCCTTTGTGGCCCTGTTGTCATTGAGTTTGAGTAACTACTGAATATTCATGCCAACTTCCGTTCTAATATCTTAGCATTCAAAGATATTTTTAACTAATGGAATACTTTTTTACTTCTGTTAAAAGGAGTGCTGGAATTTTTAAATTTGACATATTAAGGCAGCTCAGCCCATCTTCTAATATTGTTGCTGTCGTCGTCATCATCATCATCATCATCATCATCACCACCACCACCACCACCACCACCACCACCACCACCACCACCCTCATTCTAGCCATTGTCTATCCACTGCAGGATGAAGGCGTCTTCTGCATGTTTCCAACCAATAGCCTTAGCTTTCTTTTGCCAGTTGGGCCTGCAATACTTGCTGATGTTGTCACTCCATCCTGTTTTAGGTGTCTTTTGTGGACACTTTTTATCAAGTGGAATCCATTGTATGATTGCTTTGGCCCACCTGCCATCAGTTCTTCTTGTTATGTGACCAGTTCATTTCCATTTCAATTCTTTTACTCTTTTGATGTCATGGTATATTTTCATCTGCTCTCTAATCCATGTGCAGGTCCTTCTATCTTGTCCTGTGATGCTGTGCCATCTTTCCATGGCTCTTTGGACCACTCGTAGCTTTTGTATTGATTATTTTTATATTGTTTTGTATTGATTGTATAGTATTGTATTGATTGATTGAGGTTAGCACCCATGTTTTGCAGGTAGGTAGAATGCATTGATTGAAAACTTTTCTTTTCAGGCATAGCGGGAGGTTGTTCTTGAAAATTACACTTAACTTGCCATTCTAATATATTGGTGTTCATTGAAAGTACTATTTATTACACAGCGACTTAAGGAATTTTAATTAGAGGTTGAAACTGATTAGCAAAGCCTGGTTGAGCAAAAAAATATGATTATTTGTGGAATGATGATAATCAGGCTCACAGAGTCCTTGCACATTTATGAATGAGTTAATTAAATGACACAGTAGTTTTTTTTTTTTTCATTTTTTGGTCTGCAGGGCAAGAGTTGGATTGTGAAGAGGAGTTATGAAGACTTTAGAGTGCTTGATAAACACCTTCATCTATGTATTTATGATCGACGCTTTTCTCAGCTCTCAGAGCTACCCCGTTCTGATGCCCTGAAGGATAATCCAGAGGTAAAATAATGAAGTTTTGTTACTAGCAGGAAAGTACCAGTTATGGGATAATATTTTGGAGGGAGGTATCTTTTTCATTTAACTATTTATTTATATCCTGCCTTTATTATCCTTTACAAAAAAAACTCAAGGCACCAAACATACTTAATTCTCCATTCTCTCCTATTTTTCCCACAACAACCATAGAAAGTGGAGTTGGGCTAGAAGAGAGTGACTGGCCCAAAGTCACCCAGCCAGTTTTAATGCCTAAGATAGGAGCAGAACTCGCTGTCTTCTGATTTTAGCCTGGTGCCTCTGAATTGTATAGAGAGACATACATGTCTATGTCTATATCATCTATATCGATATCTATATCTATCATCTATCTATCTACACACATAGACAGAGAGAGAGAGGGAGGGATGGAGGGAGGATGCCCTGAATAGGTAGAACTATCACATTTTTCCTCATCCTTTGCAGCTTGTTACCCAGATGCTGATGGCTTACCTGTCCCGACTCTCAGCCATTGCTGGCAACAAGATAAATTGTGGTCCTGCTCTCACATGGATGGAGGTACAAGAGTCCACTTCACCTTCTCCTCAATTCATCAAATGCTTTGTATCTACCAGTCTGCCAGCAGCAAACTGAATGGAAATAGGGAAGGTTTCTACATTAGAAATTGCCAGTCAGGCCCTCTGCTCTTAGGCTACCCAAGATAAAAGCAGAAATAGGTCCTCATCCTTAATTATATCAATCCTCCTGAATCTAGCCAGTGACCAAAAAGTCCTCTTCATTGAGATTACGGCCCATATAGACTACCATGCTAGTCAGGTGTATTTTGGTAGATAGATGCTTTTCAGCTTCTCAGTCTGCAGTTGAGAATGAGCAGCTGAAAAATTTAAAGGCAGCTCCATGGTACAACACCTTGCAGTAGTCTGGGTGAAGTGTAATTAGGGCATGAATCACTTAGCCAGGACCTCGGATTCCAGGTAGCTGCATCTGGCACAAGGCTGGATAATTCTGCTCCTCCCAACCCCTGATTGCCACTTGTCCATGTAGTAGTAGCTATGAGTCCAAGATGTCCTTCAGTTCACAGACCTGTTCTTTGAAGGATAGTTGCCACCAAAAGGTAACCCTGGAGATGTCAGAAACCTTTCCCGCCATCCAGCCAGGGTTGAAGAAGCTTCTTGGGTGGGAGGCGAAACGTCTTCCAAGAAAAACCAGAAAGTCCAGTCACCACTTGAAAAAGCATCTGTGGGACTGTAGTGAACATCTATCTTCCACTTGCAATGGTTTAGCTATAGGTTGTTTTGCCCTGTGCAAACCCACATAGCCCCTAGAACCAAGTCAGGTTCATTTTAATTTAATAATTTAATAATTGGACTTGTATGCCGCCCCCTCTCCGAAAGGACTCGGGGAGGCTCACAACTAAAAATAACAACAATAAATACATTAAAAACGAATTAAACACTACAAGCCCACATAAAATCAATTTAACCCACCCCTCCCCGAGAGGTTAGTCCAGCCCGGCCTGTTCAAACAGCCAAGTTTTCAGATCGTGGCGAAGAGCGGAGATCTGGAGCCAAATGGAGCCCCAGGGGTAGTTGGTTCCACAAGACGGGAGCCGCTATAGAGTATGCCCTTCCCAGGGCACCAGCCAGACACTGTCTTGCGGATGGCACCCGAGTCCCAGTCCCATGCTTTTTCGCACAAGGCGGTCATTATTGATAGCACCTCTTGCACAGTTTAGGATAGCAGTAGATAATGTATTGATGATATAGCTATGCATAATAATCATGGCTTCCCTCAGCTGGCTTAAGATAAATGTTAAAAAGTAGAAAAGAGAGGATGAAGCTTGGAGTATTCCAGAAAGGAGAGGCTAGCTAAACTTATTATTATTATTATTATTATTATTATTATTATTATTATTGTTATTATTATTCCTCCTCCTCCTCCTCCTCCTCCTCCCTCCCCTCCTCCTCCACCTCCCTCCCCCTCCTCCTGGAACTGCCCTCCAAAAAGTGGTGGAACCCCTATAAAATAGAACTCTTTCATGAAGTTGGTTGTTACTGCCCAGTGCTTATTTTGTACCACAGTG
>CM019156.1:22058170-22251101 GCA_009733165.1 Naja naja | reverse complement strand
ACCAAACAGAGAAACACCCCATAATCATGAATAAACGATGATACTCCACCTGTACCAGACTTTGGAACTAGCCCTTTAATCAACAAACTAGTCCCAGCCACAAAACCAACACCGACCCAAAATAATACATGATGCCACCACCAATCTCCCTTCACCAGACTCAAACCCAAGCTCACGCCATGATGATGAGGAAAGGCAACCACCATCCAGAAACGACCATGGCTTGCAACATCAGCTGCTACACCCCCTCCAACCCCCAAACTAAGCAAACTGACACATAATGCCTATAAAACATAGCCAGACCTCAACCCGAGGCAAACCAAGGCCCAGAATGCCACATCACAGCCTTCCACCCAGGATACATCACAGAACTCAGGAGATCACAACACAAAACATCAGGAGGTTGCAGCACAGACAACGACCCAGGAGATTACAGCACCACACCCAGGGACATCACAACAATGGAACCTCAGAAGGTCATACACAGCCCATTACCCAGGTCGTTAGAACACAAAGGCTGAGAGACACACAGCCAGCACCTCGCCACACAGGTCTCAGGAAAAAGCCATCCAATCTGCATACATCAACTCCACAAACCAATCAAGAAGTAACAACACAGTCAACTCTAGAGTTTAAAAGGGGAAACAGCCACATCACACACTTCTCCCAGGAGAACAAGCTGAAGACAACAGCCTGAAGATGACGGATGAGGTCAAACGCTGCCAAAAGGTATTCTCACCTTACAGGACAAGACCCGAATACACCAAGACTTTATATATATATATATATATATATATATATATATATATATATATATATATATATACACACACAACACACACACACACACACACACATACACACACACACAGAGTAGATCGCTGCTTCTCCCCAACTTTACAAACCCAAGACCAGCAAGAGCAATCTACTTCAGTTAAACTTTCTTTAATGAGCAGTGATGATCATCATTTTAGCCATTGTCTATCCACTGCAGGATGAATGCCTCTTCCACATGTTTCCAACCCAAATGGCCCTGAGCTTTCTTTTGCCAGTTGGGCCTGCAATACTGTATATTGGCATCTGCAAATGTTTTATTATTTAATCTTTAAAGATGATTAAGGTGTCTAAATAGAAGGCTGCCCTTAAGTATTGATGGATAGTGGAACTGTTTCTATGCATCTAGTACTACAACTAGGAATTTTAAGTTCTAAAACTTACTTGAACAGAATTGGCTTTTTAAGAAGTTTGATGTTACAGGAAGCACATTATTAGATTGACAACAGAGTACAGAATATTTCTAAGCTATTAAGCCAAAACAACCAGCCCACATTATAACAGTTGTTTCTTTGATAGAAAATGCATTTTGAAGCAAGTTGGATTTAAATGTTCTACTTTTTATATGTTTGGCTTATCTTGTTAACTGACCTAGTCTCTCTGTATCTCCTTTCTCTCTCTTCCTTCCCTCCCTGGTCCCTTGGAATAGCTTTCACTCCCCGAGGAACAGAATGAAGTAACAAGAAATGGCTGTGAGTCCAAGGAACTTGTCTACCTGGTACAAATCTCTTGCCAGGTAAATAATATGATTCCCTTGATTATATGAAAATGCATGAGCTGAATGATACTTGGCTGATTATTTTTTTCCCTCTTTCCCACTGTTTATGAAGATAATATTGGGCTTCAGGAAACACCTGAGTAACACAAATAACAGGTAGAAATTAGATAAAGAAAGATCATTATTATCTTTAAGTAAAATATGAATGTCCATAATTATAAGCATGCTAGTATAATTAATATGATCATAAATAAGCTAATATAATTATAAATATGGTTATAATTATCACGTGTATTATTATTATTATTACTATCAGTATATCTGTTATCCCCCCCCTTTTGTAAGATGAAATGCCTGGATAATATACTGTATTCAAAATACTTATATATAAATAAAAAACTTGACTTAAAAACAAAAAAAGGAAACACCTGAGTAACTAACTACTAAATTGGATCCATTTAACCTGGAATCATTTACTTATTTTTGTTGGATCTGCATACCATGAGAAATTCAGTTCGTTAAGGAGTATCCAGGAAGAGATGGTTCAGGCTTTACTCAAAATGTTTCTGCCACCCATGCTAACATACCGTGTTTCCCCAAAAATAAGACCTACCCTGAAAATAAGACCTACCCCAAAAAAAACAAGACCTACCCCGAAAATAAGACCTACCCTGAAAATAAGACCTAGTGTTTTTGGGGCCAAAAATATAAGACAGTGTCTTATTTTAGGGGAAACACGGTATGCGATTTGTTCGTGGTTTCATTGTTCTACATGAATATGGTAAGTGTTTTTTTCAATATATATATATATATACATATACATATACATATACATATACATATACATATACATATACATATACATATACATATATATATATATATATATATATATATATATATATATGTAGGTCTTGTGTATTCGGTCTTGTCCGTGTATGATTGAGAAACCTTGGCAACGTTCAAATCTCATCCGTCATCTTCAGGAAATAAGACCTAGTGTGTTTTTGGGAGCCAAAAAAAATATAAGACAGTGTCTTATTTTCGGGGAAACACGGTATTAATAACTTGCACTATCGTGTTGAATACATGATCACCACTTATGACCTTCCCAGCTGGCTTCCAACGAAGTCAACAGTGGAAGCTGGATTCGTTTAACACCCATATGATTCACTTAACAATCGTGGCAAAAAAAAAAAAGTAAACTCAGGCGTGACTCACTTAACACTTAACAATCACCTTGTTTAACAACTGAAATGCTGGCTCCGAACTGTGGTCATAAGTCGAGGAATAACTGTAGTTAGGCATGGCTCCCATATTCAGAAAGCCATCACTTGAGACAGGGAGGATAAGTGCGTTTTATGATAAAATGATGATAAAAACCTCAAAGGAGCTTAATTGCAACCTTAAAAATGTATGTTTTTCCACAGTTCGTGCTGGAAGCAGAAAATAGCTTTAAAGGTTTAGAATTTTAATCCTTGTACTGCAGGGCAGAGAATTTGAGAATTTGTGCTAGGTTATAAGGGCCTTCGTGGATTTCAGCTGCAATATTCTGCATATCCCCGGGCTCAGGCACTGAGGTATACCTAGTGGCTAATTATAACAGGTCTTCTGAACTGTATTTCCAATTACAGAATATTCTTTCACCTACATTTTCATCTGCCAGAGTCTGACAGGTTGGGTTTTTTTTAGTCCATCATCTTCTTAACACTTTTATTGCTATGAAATTTTCTCTGTTGTTTTTTTTAAAGACTTTCTAGAGAGGACTTTTTTAAGCTCTGCTGATTTTAACAGAAAGATGGTTTTAATAGTTTTAGATTATTAATCGTGGTGTTCTTTATCCATCTTGAATTTTATTTCTGTTCTTGATACTTAAGAGTCCTGGCAGTTATCAGTAATAAATACACATAATAGGCAGTTATTGTCCACATCCGGAATACTGCATCCAGTTTTGTTCACCACATTACAAAAAATAAGTTGAGACTTTGGAAAAAGTGCAGAGAAGAGCAACAAAGATGATTAAAGGCCTGGAGACTAAAACATACGAAGAACAGTTGTAGGAACTGGGTATGGCTAGTCTAGAGAAAATAAAGGTCTAGAGGGGACAGGATGGCAGTATTCCAGTATTTAAGGGACTGCCACAAAGAAGAGGGGGGTCAACTTATTTTCCAAAGCACCAAGAAGAAAATGGATGGAAACTAATCAAAGGAAAGAAGCAATCTGGAATTAAGGATAAACTTCCTCATTGTGAGAACAATTAACTGGTAGGTTGTCTGGCCTTCAAAAGTTGTAGGTTCTTCATCACTGGAAGTTTTTAAGAAGAGACTGGACAGCCACTTGTCTGAAATTTTATAGGGAGTTGGACTAGGTCCCAAGGTCTGACTGACTTCACTTGTGGCAAACTTAAATATTGCCTGTCCCCAGGTACCCCTTTCCAAGCACCCAGCAAATTTGATGGGTTACAGCCCACCTCCTCTTTTAGGAGGGAAAATCTGTGTGTGTTCAAGGCCCCTTTGCTAGGGCTCCTGTGTCATCTGGCCTTGAACAAATGTTGTTGTTCCTAACAGAGACAAAGGTTGACATTCCCCAGTCAACATGTATGCTGCTTTCGAAACAGGGCAAAGAAGGCCATGGCATTGACAAAGAGGAAATCAACATGGCTACTGAGCATCAAGAAAAGTCTGGGGCTTGTTACCATTATTCATAAAATCTGAAAAACCAAAATGTGCCTGTGGAAGACGGTCATTGGTTAAATCGGATCCAGAAATTAGCTTACTAGTTTGGCATCTATCCATGTACTTTTCAAAGGCCTCGGCAGCTTAGAAGCAATTTGTTGCAAATAAGAGGAGCATTGTAAAAAGCAAGAGAAATGAGTCATTCTAGCAATAGCCCGTTTGAAACTTTTGGACTGGAAAATTTGTTTCTTTCCCTTCACTGAGTAGCTCGCTGAATGCACTTCAATTTATCAACTTTGTAAGCAGATAAGTAGACTTTAAAAAAAAAGAAATCACGGCTTTCATACACTCTCCCTTTAACATGGCCTACTTGAAATTCTCTGACTTTTAGTCCCACTAAATATCTGTGATTCAGAAATACCTTTCGTTTGGAGGGAGAGGAGAGAGTTGATAAGAGCTTTGGTGGCTCAGGCTGTAAATGCCTGCTCTTAAGATCCAGCTGTCTACAACTACTGTAGGCTCGAATCCCACCAGGCTCAAGGTTGACTCAGCCTTCCATCCTCTCGGGGTAGGTAAATTGAGGACCCAAGATTGTTGGGGGCAATTAGCTGACCTTGTAAAAATGCCGCTTAGTAATAAGCAGGCATATACAATGGAATGAAGGCTATTGCTGAGCACATTGGATTGTCCAAAATTGTGCCCTGAGTCTTCGGAGAAGGGCGGCATATAAATGTAATTAAAAAAAACCAGTTTACCTCTTTTTTTCTTTCTTTCTTCATGTTAACATGCTATTTTTAAGTTATCGGTTGCTTGAAACAGAAACGAGGAGGATTTTTGACTAACAAGACAACGTTGTTTTCCCACTCAATTGCCTAAGATTAGGTACGAGGGAGAAATTCTACTCCTTTTCCTGCTTTTCTGGTGTATCACCTCATTTTATCATAACGGCCCTAGAGATAAACTGGTGAGAAGTCTTTTAATCATCATCATCTCCTCCTCCTCCTTTGACTTCCCCCTTCCCCCTCCTCCTCCTTCCACCATCACCCCACGACCACAAAATAATGATAAAAAGCAACGTTCAGGCTTTGCGTTGGGTGATTAAATCGGATTGGGAAATGGTACAGTATGTGATTGTATACTGAAAACTGGGAAGGATAGCTTCTGCTAGGGAGAGAATGGGAAATAAATAGCTAAGAGGTAAATTTTGGATGAATTTATTAGATAAGCAAGGTTGCCATATTGGTTATTTCTCCTGTTGTCCGATACAGCAGATCCGTTTCTCAACAGATGAATCCACGGCGTGAAAATGGACAAGACATCACTAGCACATCTGTTGTTTGTGTCATGTCTTTTATACCTTCTTTGCAGGGGCTGCCCATTGAAAAGCCTTTCTGTTTCTTAGCTGAGCTAAAACTTCAGGTCAGGCCTGCTTGTTAGATTTTACTTTCCTTGTTTTAGCACACTGAACAATGTTTTCAGCTTTGGTAATTGAAGCCATTTGTCCCAGCTTGGTTCTTCTCTCCCTTTAAGCCTGAAAAGGTATCAGGCAATTCTGTTGAGAGACTGGACAAAAGGCCGGCAATTACAATTTCAATGAGTGATGTACCTTGGCAGTTTTTCTGTTTATCATGGAGCAAGGTGCTGTTTTAACTGTAAATCGGAGAGAAAGGTTACACCTAACTGAATACCCCCAAAACATAGTACTGTACTGTGAAAGTAAAAGCAAAGTCTGCCTTTTGGACTCCTAGCAACTGCATGGATGTGCCCAAGTTGTTGCTTTGGGATCAGGAGAGAATGGTTCACTATTGCTTTCTTCTTGGTAGTAGCTGTAAATGAACTCAAAATCAGTTTCCAGTTTTATTCCCTCTTCATCAACGTGATATTAGTTGTAAATAAACCACAGTCCCCAAGACGGTTCTTTCATGTGAAACTTCTTCCTTTCAAGTGTGTAAAGGAGCCCCATCTTCATAAGTTCATAAGTTCTTCCTTCAATGTTCATGAGGAGCTAACTGGCTATGGTTGAAAAAATGGCATGCACTTTATGGATGTGGTTAGGTGCAACCGTCAGGTGGGAAAGATCAGGTCTACACGAAGGTCCAATTAAACTGATTTATTCCTAGTCATGCTTATGCACAGGAATCTTCTCAAGTAATGGTTAACACCTGCTTGGATTTAGATAGGTCAGTGAAATTCAAAGGAGGTTGGACTTCACTTGTGGCTACGTGAGGGATTCTAGGCTGATCGCTGTTTTAACTCCGCCCCAGTTTCTGCTATTCCGTCTCCTACAGTGACCAACTATTTCCATCTAAAGACTTCATACTATTTGATATTAGGTCACATTTTCACCCAGAGGTGCTTTTTAATGCATTTGAGCCATGATTGCTAGAATTGCTAACATGTTCTGTTGTATGACAATTCTCAACTTAAGTTAAATGGAGAATACTACCCTAGGAGAGGCTGTATTTAAATTATGGAAATGCTGAGAGGTATCAATCCAGATGGTTTTCAACTAAAGGTTTTAATGCATCATCTGTAGTAACATGAGGGACTTATCAGTTCCTTATGGTTTGTTAGCACTAACCAGAAAGTCTTCAGTGGCAGGTATGAAAAAATCCTGTCTCAGATTTTTCCAGCAGAGTCTTCATAGCTATTGTGATTAAAACTTTTTCTCACCCATAGAAAGTCATCCCAATGCAATTGCTTATAAAGAACAGGAAAGGTTTGCTGATTAATACTATCTGGATTATTCTCAGCGGGCATACCTATTAGTCAGAAATGTTCCACTATTGTATCTTTTTTGAGTAACCTTGAGTAACCTGCTTATCACTCTAAAACAGTCATACTCTTAGTCAAATAAATTTATTGGTACTGAGAAATTCTAAATAATTTCAGGATACATAGATGGAAGATAATATTAGACCAATTAAGTAACATATTTAACTGGAGATGCTGTCATCAAGAAAGGAGAAAACCGTTCATTATATTGGTCGATGATTCACAGCCCCATCCACAAAAGAGATACAAATCCATTTCCTTAGCAGTTTTCCTCGTTTGGCTGTTAAGTATTTCAAATATAGTACTGCTAAAAATGCTGCATGCTATAGATTTATGTCTGGGTTTTGCACTCAATATTCTTACACCAGAATTGCTAGTGCTTATCTCAATCTCCTTCCCTCCCTCCCTGAACTATTGTACTTATATGTTTTACATGGAAATGTGACTGATAGCAAATTGTTTAAATTAGAAGTTTGTAAAGAGTGACTGGAATGTAATAAAGTGTTGAAAGCAGAAAATCTCTTTTCAAATAGCCAGAGTCTTAAGCTGTATATTTTTCATCCTGCCATTCAGAAGGAGATTTAATCAAGAGAAATAGCCGAGCACTACAATTTTGAATGCTAGAAACCTCTTATTATTCTTGGTTACCTGTTCATGCCCTTTTCCTTTTCACACTTCTTAATCATAATTTGCCTCAGCAAACATATTATTCAGATACTTATCTGCCATTGAATGTGCTTCCAAAGGACTGGCTTGAAAAATTAACAGGAGGAAAGAAGGCATCCATATTTGGGAGTGGGATAGAATGCATTAGTAAGATACATCTACCTAAGAGGCTTTGTGAGGTCCTTTGTCATAGTTATTGCCGGTATTAAATTGTTTTCCTGATTTCTTTGTTTGCTTTTTGGCTGTCTATGGTGTTTGACATGATTTGGAGTGTTTGAATTCAAAAGCTTTTTATGGCAGTATTTTAGTTTTCAAGAGAGATGCCTGTTGGAGATTGCATCTGCCCCGAACTATTGTTGATCAAGTCAGTCCTCACATTTCAGGTGCAGAATAGTTTCTTCAACTGCCATTAACATTTTAATTCCGATCTCAGAGACTCCAAGGAAGATGGTGCTTACTGTGTCATGTATTATTTTGATGTCCTTTGTGGCCCTGTTGTCATTGAGTTTGAGTAACTACTGAATATTCATGCCAACTTCCGTTCTAATATCTTAGCATTCAAAGATATTTTTAACTAATGGGAATACTTTTTTTACTTCTGTTAAAAAGGAGTGCTGGAATTTTTTAAATTTGACATATTAAGGCAGCTCAGCCCATCTTCTAATATTGTTGCTGTTGTCATCATCATCATCATCACCACCACCACCACCACCACCACCACCACCACCACCACCACCACCACCACCCTCATTCTAGCCATTGTCTATCCACTGCAGGATGAAGGCGTCTTCTGCATGTTTCCAACCAATAGCCTTAGCTTTCTTTTGCCAGTTGGGCCTGCAATACTTGCTGATGTTGTCACTCCATCCTGTTTTAGGTGTCTTTTGTGGACACTTTTTATCAAGTGGAATCCGTTGTATGATTGCTTTGGCCCACCTGCCATCAGTTCTTCTTGTTATGTGACCAGTTCATTTCCATTTCAATTCTTTTACTCTTTTGATGTAATGGTATATTTTCATCTGCTCTCTAATCCATGTGCAGGTCCTTCTATCTTGTCCTGTGATGCTGTGCCATCTTTCCATGGCTCTTTGGACCACTCGTAGCTTTTGTATTGATTATTTTTATATTGTTTTGTATTGATTGTATAGTATTGTATTGATTGATTGAGGTTAGCACCCATGTTTTGCAGGTAGGTAGAATGCATTGATTGAAAACTTTTCTTTTCAGGCATAGGGGGAGGTTGTTCTTGAAAATTACACTTAACTTGCCATTCTAATATATTGGTGTTCATTGAAAGTACTATTTATTACACAGTGACTTAAGGAATTTTAATTAGAGGTTGAAACTGATTAGCAAAGCCTGGTTGAGCAAAAAAATATGATTATTTGTGGAATGATGATAATAATCAGGTTCACAGAGTCCTTGCACATTTATGAATGAGTTGATTAAATGACACAGTAGTTTTTTTTTTTTCATTTTTTGGTCTGCAGGGCAAGAGTTGGATTGTGAAGAGGAGTTATGAAGACTTTAGAGTGCTTGATAAACACCTTCATCTATGTATTTATGATCGACGCTTTTCTCAGCTCTCAGAGCTACCCCGTTCTGATGCCCTGAAGGATAATCCAGAGGTAAAATAATGAAGTTTTGTTACTAGCAGAAAAGTACTAGTTATGGGATAATATTTTTGGAGGGGAGGTATCTTTTTTCATTTAACTATTTATTTATATCCTGCCTTTATTATCCTTTACAAAAAAAACTCAAGGCACCAAACATACTTAATTCTCAATTCTCTCCTATTTTTCCCACAACAACAACCATAGAGAGTGGAGTTGGGCTAGAAGAGAGTGACTGGCCCAAAGTCACCCAGCCAGTTTTAATGCCTAAGATAGGAGTAGAACTCGCTGTCTTCTGATTTTAGCCTGGTGCCTCTGAATTGTATAGAGAGACATACATGTCTATGTCTATATCATCTATATCGATACCTATATCTATCATCTATCTATCTACACACATAGACAGAGAGAGAGAGGGAGGGAGGGATGGAGGGAGGATGCCCTGAATAGGTAGAACTATCACATTTTTCCTCATCCTTTGCAGCTTGTTACCCAGATGCTGATGGCTTACCTGTCCCGACTCTCAGCCATCGCTGGCAACAAGATAAATTGTGGTCCTGCTCTCACATGGATGGAGGTACAAGAGTCCACTTCACCTTCTCCTCAATTCATCAAATGCTTTGTATCTACCAGTCTGCCAGCAGCAAACTGAGTGGAAATAGGGAAGGTTTCTACATTAGAAATTGCCAGTCAGGCCCTCTGCTCTTAGGCTACCCAAGATAAAAGCAGAAATAGGTCCTCATCCTTAATTATATCAATCCTCCTGAATCTAGCCAGTGACCAAAAAGTCCTCTTCATTGAGATTACGGCCCATATAGACTACCATGCTAGTCAGGTGTATTTTGGTAGATAGATGCTTTTCAGCTTCTCAGTCTGCAGTTGAGAATGAGCAGCTGAAAAATTTAAAGGCAGCTCCATGGTACAACACCTTGCAGTAGTCTGGGTGAAGTGTAATTAGGGCATGAATCACTTAGCCAGGACCTCGGATTCCAGGTAGGGCTGCATCTGGCACAAGGCTGGATAATTCTGCTCCCTCCCAACCCCTGATTGCCACTTGTCCATGTAGTAGTAGCTATGAGTCCAAGATGTCCTTCAGTTCACAGACCTGTTCTTTGAAGGATAGTTGCCACCAAAAGGTAACCCTGGAGATGTCAGAAACCTTTCCCCGCCATCCAGCCAGGGTTGAAGAAGCTTCTTGGGTGGGAGGCGAAACGTCTTCCAAGAAAAACCAGAAAGTCGCCGCTTGAAAAAGCATCTGTGGGACTGTAGTGAACATCTATCTTCCACTTGCAAGGGTTTAGCTATAGGTTGTTTTGCCCTGTGCAAACCCACATAGCCCCTAGAACCAAGTCAGGTTGATTTTAATTTAATAATTGGACTTGTATGCCGCCCCCTCTCCGAAAGGACTCGGGGAGGCTCACAACTAAAAATAACAACAATAAATACATTAAAAATGAATTAAGCACTACAAGCCCACATAAAATCAATTTAACCCCCCCGCCCTCCCCGAGAGGTTAGTCCAGCCCGGCCTGTTCAAACAGCCAAGTTTTCAGATCGTGGCCGAAAGAGCGGAGATCTGGAGCCAAATGGAGCCCCAGGGGTAGTTGGTTCCACAAGACGGGAGCCGCTATAGAGTATGCCCTTCCCCGGGGCACCGCCAGCCAACACTGTCTTGCGGACGGCACCCCGAGGAGTCCCAGTCTGTGCGCTCGCACAAGGCGGTCGACGTTGATAGCACCTCTTGCACAGTTTAGGATAGCAGTGGATAATGTATTGATGATATAGCTATGCATAATAATCATGGCTTCCCTCAGCGGCTTAAGATAAATGTTAAAAAGTAGAAAAGAGAGGATGAAGGTTGGAGTATTCCAGAAAGGAGAGGCTAGCTAAACTGATTATTATTATTATTATTATTATTATTATTATTATTATTATTATTCCTCCTCCTCCTCCTCCTCCTCCTCCTCCTCCTCCTCCTCCTCCTCCTCCTTCCCCCTCCTCCTCCACCCTCCCCTTCCCCCTCCCCCTCCTCCTGGAACTGCCCTCCAAGGAAGTGGTGGAACCCCTATAAAATAGAACTCTTTCCGCAGAAGTTGGTTGTTACTGCCCAGTGCTTATTTTGTACCACAGTGCCCATAGACTCCTTCTGCACCTTTTTTTCAGCAGGCAGCTCCGCTTACCCCTGCTTTCTTTACAAATCAACATGAAATCCTCCTCCATAAATTTGTTAATAAAATAAATTGCTGAAGGCTGCACGTCCTTGGCTTTCTCACCCTCTACCTTGCGTTGCAGATTGATAATAAGGGGAATCGCCTCCTAGTTCATGAGGAGTCATCCATTAATGTTCCTGCTATTGCAGCTGCTCATGTTATCAAGAGATACATTGCCCAGGCAGCAGATGAACTCTCCTTTGAGGTAAACAACAGGAGGATAAATGTATAATTATTTCCGTGCGTGCCCAGAGAAAGCCAATGTTTCATTGTGTTTTCTTCAACTAGCCAAAGAAGTTTTTAAAGGTCCTCTGGCAGCTTTCTGTGTTGCTTGTATAATTGTATATTATATTATATTATATTATTTTATATTATATTATATTATATTATATTATATTATATTATATTATATTATATTGTATTATTATATTATATTTACATGTGTGTGTACATGTGTACAGTACAGTACTTTTTCTTACTATATTGTTAATTCGGTAAAATAAATTTGTCATTCTACACTTAATTTTAAGAATGAAGACAGAGAAATTAGTAGATAAGGATCTATGGGGATTCTCAGTCATCCAGGTGATGGTTGTCTCAGAAGTGTTTTTTTTTTCCCGAGCGTCAACTGGACTTTCTGGTTTTTCTTTGAAGACAATTTGCTTCTTGCTCAAGGAGAAGCTTCTTGGATGAGGAGCAAAACCTTGGATGAGGAGCCTCTTGGAAAACAAACGAACACACTGAGACAAATTGATAAATAAGTGCAGATTTTTAAGCAGAGGTGATCCTTGACTTATGACCATAACTGAGGCTGGAAATTTGGTTGTAAATCATGCCGGTCATTAAGCAGGTCATCACTTGATGGACCTGAGGTGACATTTTTTGTGGCAGTCATTAAGCGAATCACCGTGACCGTTAAGCAAACCCATTGTCTGCAAACCCATTTTTTGCAAGGAGTCAGAAATGAATTCCGGTTTTCAGCAAAAAATCGTAAATCATGGTCACATGACTGTGGGAAGCTGCAAAGAAGCCATAAACAGGCTAGTTGCTGAACACCCAAGATGTGATTACATGACCAGTTGACCATGATTGGGCAATGTCTGTTATTATTTTGAATCCAGGATGCAAGTACCTTTATTTGGCCCATTGTAACTTTAAATAGTCGCTAAGTAGCCGATCTTAAGTCAAGGATTACATTTAATTAGTTTGTTCAATATTCTTTCCTTACACACTTATATTTCCAAAGTGGCTATACTTTCAGGTTAACCAGCAGCCTGTTTTGGGTTTTAGCTGCTATTCTGCATTTTCTTCCTATGAACGAATAAAATGTCTACTGGGTAGCGCTCATAATGCATACTTAAATTCATACGTTCATATTTAATAGGCAAGAACCAGTACTATTTATTTTAAAGGAGTCTATATTCCCAGCCCAATAAAGTAAACATTTTTTTTAATCAACCCAGATAGTGCTGCGCGTCACAATGAGAAAATATTTCATTTCTTAATTTCCAGGTTGGAGATATTGTTTCTGTTATTGATATGCCGCCGAAAGAATTGACCACTTGGTGGAGGGGGAAACATGGATTTCAGGTATGTCCAGCTATTAGGTTGGTTAATTCGGCAGGCTCCAAAAGTTGTGGTGGGTGGATACTCATTCTAAAAAATTACTCCCTAATATGTTTGCAGTGCATAATTTTTTTGGGGGTGGGAGCAATAGAAAATCCTCCTGATCAATGCCAAGGTAAGAGAAAATGGAAGAGAAGGAGAATTTATAATGCCTATCGAGATTCTCAGTCATCTAGATAAGAAGAAGAATAGAATAGACCTGGAAGGGACCTTGGAGGTCTTCTAGTCCAGCCCCCTGCTCAGGCAGGAGAACCTATACTATTTCAGACAAGTGGCTGTCTAGTTTCTTCCTAAAAACCTCCAGTGATGGAGCTCCCACAATTTCTGAAGACAAGCTGTTCCATTGGTTAATTGTCTTCATTGCTAGGAAGTTTCCCCTTAATTCCAAGCTTGCTTTTCTTTTGGATCAGTTTCCAACCACTGTTTCATGTCTTGTCCTCTGGTGCTTTGCTGAATAATTTGACCCCCTCTTCTTTGTGGCAGCCCCTCAAATACTGGAAGACTGCTATCATGTCAGCCCTGATTCTTCTTTAGGTCATGGTTGTCGTTTTTTTGAGATGCAACCGGTCTTCCTTTGTTTTTCCTTGAAGACGTTTCACTTCTTCAGTTCTGATCAGCTTCTTGGATGAGAAGTGAAACCTCTTCAAGGAAAAACGAAGTCCAGTTGCCTCTTGGGAAAAAAAAAACATTTTGGAGAATTCATAATGCTATTTTAGTCCTTTGAAACCTCTCAAAAATGTGCACACCTGATTTTTTTCCCTTTAAACCCCTTGTCAGATTTCACTGAAAATTCAAATGTGTAATTCTTGAAAGAGTAATAATATATCTCTGTCTTTGGAAGCTGTGGACAGGCAAAATAGCTAGAGTAAAATGAAATCCAGGCTAGCAAACTCCTTCTCTATTCACATGTAAAGCAGGGGAAGAATGTTCTTTTATTAAAACTATCTAAGGATTTGGAATAATCCCTTTCTTGCAAAATCATCTGGATGTGTCCTTATTCCATGATTCTGTTGAAATTGTTTAAATGCCCTATGGATACCAGCTTTCTTTTTTCTATCTTCGTATGTGACTATAGGTGGGATTCTTTCCTAGTGAATGTGTTGAACTAATTAACGACAAAGTCCCTCAGTCAGTGACCAATTCTGTACCAAAGCCAGGTATGTTTCTTTGCTTTTCAAGCAAATGTGTGTAATATCACAAAATGCTGATTTAAATTCTGTTCTCTTACAGTTTTCAGTATCTTTGCTACGTTATAAAGTTATTTCATTGCATTCATGATTCATCCATGCAAACTTATTTCATTGTTTAGTTTGTGCTGGTGAAACATTTCCATTTATACTGATTTCTTTAATGTTTTGGGTGGGAAAAGAAACTTTTGGTAACCATTGTCACAAATCATTGCTTGGTCATCATAAACAGATGTGCCTTTCAGAGTTACTCTATAGAGGAAGTTAATTTCTTGCCAAGTAAGACAGATGCAAAATATAATTTGCTTTTTCTTCCATTGAACTTACTCCCTGCATTTCAGGCTCAGAACTGATTCATTGCTGTGCCTATTTTCCTCTTATTTCCTTCTTTCTATCTGCTAAAGAAACTCTGTTTGTTGAACTAAAACCCATTACTTATTTTTATGAGTTTATATGCTGACTTCCAAAATAAAATAAAATAAAACACCTACATGTTTTTAGGCTGTTTTCTAAAAGTCAACAATTAAACAGAAACACCCATGCTAATAATGAAGAGCATACAAGCAATAATTACCGAATGTAACTTCCAGTTTGGGCGTAAGTGTTGTTTCCAAAGCAATAGAGCCAAATCTAATGTTTGATGAACCGTATTTCAGAAGTTGTTTTGACCTAGGAGTGATTTTTCCTTTGTGTAGTCGAATGTCTAATGAGTTATGGAATAAGGGAAAAATAAACATTATGTGTATCTTATATCTTCCCAGTCTGTGAGTGAGATAGGCATTTCTAAAATGTGATTAGTAAATAACATTTGCTTAAATTGGAGAGGATTTTTTGAAGCTTTAGGTTAAGGAAAAATATTGAGGAACATATGCATTGTGAATCTTTTTTACAGTTTAGATTAATAACTAATTATATTGTGGTTGAGGTCAATTCAGGTGGTACTGTTGTCATCACTTTTTAGTTACTTGTGTTTTCTCAGAAGGATCAGGAAGATTTTTGTTTTTAGGACATTCAGATACCACTGGGATAGAGAGTTGCAAAGCATATTATAAGATTAAACAGACATGAACATGAATCTTGTTTCATCATATACCCAAAGGCAGAATTATATTGATGGAAAATGAGAATCAGCACATCAAAATGGGTTCTCTCAAACAGACGAAGCAACAAATTTGCTGTGTTCCCTTCAGTGCTAGCTTCACTCTGTGGTCACTGAAAACAAGTTCTCAAATGTTTTGGGGTTGCAGAACTGGTTAGTTCCGATTTTAAAAGATCGTCCTATTTGAGATGCTTGGGATAAGAGCAGACTTTGATAAAATCTGCAGCTTACTTTATCTCCAAAACTTATTGCCTAATTCCAAATTGATTTGCAAAATATTCTAGATCAGTCTGTTGCAATTTGGGTTGAGGATAAGGAATAGTAATATTTTTTTTTAACAATTGGCATATAACTTCTGTGAAGGAAAATGCAATGTTCTCATCCTCCTCCAAATATTTAAAATCAGGAGTGTAGGACTAAACATCTATGTCTTGGGAAAATGCTATATGTATTCTTTATGATATTGATTAGCTGTAATGATGTGTACCTTGTAATTTCTAAACGTGGATGTGGCCTGTTCCTTTGTGGTGTATAATTCCATTCTTAGTTGTATGAATCTGAATGACACCAGTCTGCTGAATAGTGCTATAAAAGAGAAAGATGGAACTGATGTTTTAGCTCTCTGTACTTTATAAAATCATGCAAGCAGGTATCTTCATCGTTTATTGTTCTTTTCTGATTCCTTTTCTTTTGGTTGCCCTCCACATCATTTGGATTGGTTGTCATATCACTGCAGGTCTTCCAGAGATGCCATCAACTTTATTTATTTATTTATTTATTTATTTATTTATTTATTTATTTATTTATTTATTTATTTATTATTTAGACTTGTATGCCGCCCCATCTCCAAGACTGGCTCACAATTAAAACCAAACATAACAATATAACAATAAATTAATTTAAAACAATATTAAATAGTCACAAGTCTAATTTAAGTTAAAACCCCAGTATACCATTTAAAATTTAACCCCCCCCCAGAGATCAGCCGGGCCCGGCCTGTTCGAATAGCCAGGTTTTCAGGTCATTTCAACTTCATGTGAATGTTTTGTTTGTTAGCTTAACCTCATGCTGTTCATCTCATTTTTACATGTGCTTTTCTGATGTCGCCTAGGAAGTGCTTTTATTAACATTTGAGATTCTACAAATAACACTTTAACAGAATAGAAGATGTGGATTGAAGTTGCTTGTCTAGGAAACACATGCTGTTAAAAAATCTCTTAACATTTGTGCCTTTTCTAAGAACTTTGCTAATACTATTATGCAAATGGAGTTCATCCTGGCAGCGCCTGGATAATGTAATCCTATTTTGTGGGATAAAGTACAATAGCTCATGAATCTGATAGTCTTAACATGGCTTTTGTTTTCAGTCTCTTTTTAAAATAATAGTTTTTAAAAGTGTAAGAGTTAATCATACCCCATTATAGCATATACAATAGAAATCAAGGTTACCTAGGCAACTTATACAGGACTCGGAGACTTGGCAGCCATTTTTAAACTATTGATTTGGTGGGTTCCAGTTGTTGCACATGTTGTCCACAGCCATGGGTAATATGTACCATTACAGATGCTTGCAAATGCTGGATTTGCTGGGATAGACACATCCAGCAGCACATGACAGGCTGCATATAAGCAGAGGTCTGATACATAAAATAATTCAAGCAGTCTCCGTGAGCCAAGTGGTTGAACTGGCCCACAGGGAAGTCTGTGTTGATCTAATTGACTTATTGAACTTGAAAATGGTGATAGGTGCACAATTCAGTAATACAGTTTCTGAAGGCCAGGTGTCATAAACCTTCCTTTCCAAACAGATTTAAAATTGTCCGAAAGGAGGATGAAAGCATATTTCAGATTAATAATACAATAGGCTCTCAAAGAGACTCTTTGTCTTTTTAGCTCCTAATTAATCCATTGAGGACTTAACAGCTTATAAGTTGGTGTTTGGTACTAAATAAATTTCTGTGAAATTCTTTGGCTAACAAGCCAGCCAAGAGGTTATGCCAGGATAATGCTGGAATGGATGTATATGTAAAGGAGACATAGTATTGTCATTCAAAATGCATCTGTTTTTTTGGGGGTGGGTAGGCTTTTTTTTAAACTATTTTTTGCAGCTTTTGCAAATTGGGGATGGCTAGGGAGAGAGGACTGCTTTCAAAAGCAATGCCCCACTCAGGTTTATTTTAGTGTGGGAAATGATGCAGGTTGATAATTATTTCCACAATTACAAAAAAGATCTTCTGTCTCTTTGCACTGATGGCCAGTGGTTAGCCAGCTGCAGAATGGTAACTCATTCTCTAACTGAATCACTTTAAGTGTTTTGAAAGTTCATACACCCTAATTACAGAGTACTGCTGAATAATACAAACTTCCATTGATTTTCAGAAGAGGTTTGGGGCATGTGGAAACAATTGTGGAAATCCTCAGCACATGCAGAATTGGGTTCCTGTGTAGCATTTAACTCTTTGCACAATGTTAAAGAAATGGGTGCATGCAAGTCTAGTCTTTTGAAATGAAAATGTTTTATTTTTCCAGGTGGATATTCCTGTTAATAATATATTTTCTTTTAAATTGTACTTTCCCAGTTTCCCCTGCCCCTGGAGCCCGTCCAGCATCCTGGAACTACTTCCCCCCTTGTAGGTTTTCATTTATTCTTTTTTCCTTTTGTTTCATCATTTTTCTTATTTTCAGCTGAATTTGTAATTGCATTCATATGCAATGGTAAACCAGAATGTTTGTTACCTCCCATTTGAGCCCTCAAGGACAAGTACTGTCTTAAGGTTTTTGGTCATAGTTTATAAACCAGAAACTGTGCCATGTTCCTTTCTGGACAGAATAAAACCAGACATCAGAATTTGTTCTTACCTTTTTGACACTGAGAATATCACAACAAACAGACCATGGAAAATGCTGTCTGGGATGATGTGAAAATGATTGAGCAAGATACTTGCATTTGCTGTTTGTTCCTGAAAAAGTCAGAATTCTGGTATACTGTTGTATATTAATGTACTCAGTATCTGAGGAATGTGCAGTGACTTTTTAGTGTGATTTCCTTGTATTTTTTTATTTCACAACTTGCATCAAAATGAAATCTACAATAAATGATGCAACAACTTGCATCAAAATGAAATCTACAATAAAATAAATAAGGAAGAAGAAAAAAATGAGCTTGAAACTAATTTTTAGGAGTAACTAAAATTGCCTACTATTTATTTATTACACAAGTAGTATTTGTAAAATCATATCCCAGAGTAAAGAGATTGCATAATCTTAAAAGTGTATGCTTTGGAAAAATGTTGATTTTCCTATAGAGTTGCATAAGGGGTTTTTTTTTTTGTGTACAGACTTACACACATTTAGTGTTTTCTACAATTAATTCCTAGAATAAATTTTTGAATTGCATGGAATCAGAGAATGAGAATTACATAAGCAATCTATAATACTTTACTTCGTTGTTGGTGTCTTTAGCAGTAGTGGAAGCCCATCAGCTTTGTCCTACAAAATAACCTGTCACAAAAGGAAAGCATTCCTGTGCAGTAAGATTATATACTATTTATATTTATAACGGAGACATGTTATACTCTAAAATTACAGCAAAAAAGGGTACAGAACAAGGAATGGCGAAATATGTTGTCACCAAGTCTCCAAAGTATATCTGGAGGAGTACAGTTTCTTTCCTCACTTCATTTGGACCTAGCCTTTTGGAGAAACTTACACAGGCGTGAGATGTGCTTTAGAGAAATTTCATTTGGGGTGAAAGGAACAGCAGTGGAAATTACAGCTTGCTGTTCTTTCTTGCGATAAGATATAATCTTAGGAAAAATATAAAGTGTATATGACTTTCTGGCTTGCTTCGGCATAACATCATGGAGGACAGCTCGACTGCTTTTTCATTCCTTCATCAGACAGATAAATGCGCTTGCCATTCTCAGATATCACAGCATATGGCCCGAAAAATATTTTTTGTGTGTTCCATACTAGACTTGCTTTGCAGCAATATTTGTTCAATGAGTCTGTCAGTTTCATCATCACACACTTTGAGCATATGCTGTCAATTTTGTTCAGTATACTATTAATAAAACAAAACCATGGAAACCATACTATTAATAAAACAAAACCATGGCAGCGGAGAAATCGGTAGGTTATTTTGAAGGCCCTGGCAGGTGGCACACAGAGACCCAACATGTGACCGACTAATGGGAGTGCTTTGCTGATGTTCTTAGCCTCCAATTGTAATATGCTCTGTGAGGGTTGCAGTAAAAATACAATACAATACCTTCTAGCCCTAGAACGGGACCCATTTTAACCTATCTATTCTTTAAGTTATAATTGAATTTTCACATTAAGCAAAATCTTAGCAGGTATTAATAAGAATAGTCTTGACAAACTAGTAATTGCCATGCTTTCAGGTAGAAGAGAGCAAATTCCAATCAAAAGTCACATTTGTCTCATATTTCACTTTTTAGAACATAACTGAGCAGTCATTTGGAATTAGAATTTCAATGCCTTAGAAAAGCAAGGTGCTCATATCCATCGTTAAAAATAATAACATTTTTATCCTATTTTGCTCCATTTTCCACTTTCCACAACTGCATCCAGATTTGGAGATGGATAGTAATGGTTCAGCATCTATTTCAGAGCCTTTGAACCAATCCCAACTGAGCTCAGGTAGAATGGAATTATAGTTGGTAGTTTATAAGCAGACTAACCCATAGTCTAACTCTGTACGTTGTAGTAATAATGCCAACTAATGATTACTTGAGTTTGTTTAACTGTTCGTCTGTTACAAGGTAGAATATAGTTCCAGTTATTCCTATAGGCTTGTCTTATAAAAGCTAGAAAAGGTCTTTATTGTTATATGTGTATGTAAAAATATTTACGTTGATGGACATATGTAATGCCAAAGAAATCAATGAGGTAACCAGAATTAAGTTGGTTTTTTTTTTGCAGAATTGGAGCTTGGGATATATGTCTTACAAACTGGAGCCATCCGTTTGTGTCAACATTATTTTTTTTTTTAACCAGTTTTAACCTAAGTCCTATTTCTAGAGCTTTCATACACATTTCATGTACATTGCTATTATTTCTAATTAAGTACAAGGGAATGGTGTAGAAAAAACAAAGAACAAAGGGTAAATGTTGAAATCATATTTTTTTAAAAAGCTGAACAGCCATATTATTATATACAAAGCTGCCAAGGTATAAGTAGAAACAGCTATGGTATAGTTGTCATAGCTACATTGCAAGAGCTTCAGATGAGGTACATTTATTGGGATAAAAATAACCAGAATATGCTGATGTGGTTAGTGTATGTTGGGCAATATCCCTCCATTAAAATGGTTATTTTAAAAATCACTGAAACTCTTGTTGCCTTTTGTGACTCACTCTGTTTGTCATCACAGCCTAGAGAATGTAGGCTAGATATTACTAATTGAGTCCTGAAGTCTATAGATAGGGGCATCATATATTATTTTAAGAAGGAGTCTCAGGAAGTCAGAAAATCCAAGTTATGTTTATGTGCAAAACTACATGTAGAAATCCATGCCAGATTTGGTCCTAATAGCTAAGACCCATTCCTCTGACTGGAAATAGGAAAGGTAATAGTGAATTCCTTGCAATGAACAAGCTAGTCACAACCACTCTAAAATCTAGTGTCTTTGTTAGACTTCTAGAAAGGGCTTTTATAAGGAGGCTAAACATTAAGTGTTCACTAAATGGATCCTCCTCCTGCCTGCAGGAAGCCAAAAGTAAATTATATTTCTGTGAATTGAAGCAGTTAGTCTGAGGATATGGAACGAGCGACATAAAAAGTAGGGTAATAGTAATTAGCAGCTCAGAGTCTATGGGAGTGGGTAGCTATAATGAATTTAAGTGAACAACAACAACAATGAGTCATGTCTTCCCTCAAATTGTTACCATTCACGAGTCATTGTGGAGTTGGATAGCCTTGTAAGTCTAAATTATATGTTTGTGCATACTAACTGCCCACCTAGCAGTTCGAAAGCATACAAAAGTGAGTAGATAAATAGGTACCACTTCAGTGGAAAGATAACAGTGTTTGTGCAGCTTTGGTAAATAGCTGTGCTGGCCACACGACCACGAAAGTTGTCTTCAGACAATGCTGACTCTCTCAGCCAAGAAATGGGAGATGAGCACCGTGTCCTAGAGTTGACACGACTGATGGGGAAACCTTTACCATTTGTATACTAAACAATGTTGGGTCTCAGTTAGGTGGGCTAAGCAAATTGAAGCATCCAGACAGTCAGTGTGGAAGCCAACAATCCCTGCAGAGATAGTAACCAGAGTCCAATCCATAAAGTAAAAAAGAAAGGCAGCATTTGAGTACAAACCAACCAAAATGTTAAGACATCTATCCAAAAGTGAGGAAGCAGGTCAGAGGAACATACATAGCACTGACATCTTTCCCCCAGCATCGCAGTAATCACAGATGGGAAGTTCTACATAGAAAGCTTCAAACTTCCAATACAACACACAAGAAGTGCACACTGCTCACTCATAATGCAAGGCTACTCGAGAACAGCAATGACTCATGATTAGATTGTTACCCTGAAGGAGCACTTCTTTGGAAGTCTTACTGTTCTGCATCCATTCCCACTCCCACTCCCACTCCCACTCCCACTCCCATTCCTAGGAGGTAGGGTCTTCCATGTATTGTGTGAAAGTGGTTGGGTCTGAAGTCCTATGCTACATTCATCAGACCACATTCTTCTGCTCCTAAATGTGTGACACAGGAATAGATAGCTTCTTATTCTTTTCAACATGGCATACAAAACAGTCTAAAATAATAATGAGAGTAATGATTCAGCCTAGGGTAATCAGTTCCTTGAGGTACTGATTGTCTATGGAAATTCTCAGACATCCAGGTCATATGTCAGCGTTCCAAGTAACAACCTCCAAAAGAGACAACTCCGAGACAATCATCTTCTCAAAGTTCCACTTTATTAGAGATGTCATATTGACACATCTGGGAAAACCTGAATCTGAGAGTTCCGGGTTTTCCCTTGCCCAAAAGAGAAATTCAAAGATCCATCTCCTTCCTTCATCAGTCCATCACATGGCCCAATCATGTCTCTGGATAGTCCCATCCAGAGACTTATCTCCAGTCCCTCCCCTCCAGGTGCAGGGTGACACGTCCTTAACTCTCTTGGAAAAGAATGTTGTTGTGGCTAATCATCCACTGCTCCTTAAACCCTCCTCCCAAATTCCCAGGCACTAAATGTGGCAGCCTAGAAGCTGCAGGAGAAAAATGGCTTCCCAGGCTGACATCATGGTTGTCCGAAAGGTGCTTTTTCAAGAGGCAACTGGACTTTAGAATAGAATAGAATAACAGAGTTGGAAGGGATATTGAAAGTCTTCTAGTTAGTTCAACCACCTGACTAGGCAGGAAACCCTATACCATTTCAGACAAATGGTTGTCCAATCTCTTCTTAAAAACTTCCAGTGTTGGAGCACTCACAACTTCTGGAGGCAAGTTGTTCCACGGATTAATTGTTAACTGTCAGGAAATTTCTCCTTAGTTCTGGGTTGCTTCTCTCCTTGATTAGTTTCCACCCATTGCTTCTTGTCCTGGCCCTCAAGTGCTTTGGAGAATAGCTTGACTCCCTCTTCTTTGTGGCAACCGCTGAGATATTGAATCACTGCTATCATGTCAACCCTAGTCCTTCTTTTCATTAAACTAGACATACCCAATTCCTGCAACAGTTCTTCATATGTTTTAGCCTCCAGTCCCCTAATCATCTTTGTTGCTCTTCTCTGCACTTTTTCTAGAGTCTCAACATCTTTTTTACATCGTGGCGACCAAAACTGGATGCAGTATTCCAAGTGTGGCCTTACCAAGGCCTTATAAAATGGTATTAACACTTTACGTAATCTTGATTCTATCCCTCTGTTAATGTAGCCTAGAACTGTGTTGGCTTTTTTGGCAGCTACACTGCTGGCTCATATTTAAATGGTTGTCCACTAGGACTCTAAGATCCCTCTCACAGTTACTACTATTGAGCAAGGCACCACATATACTGTACCTGTGCATTTGATTTTTCTTTCTGGCCTCTTGAAAAAGCACCTTTGGGACTACCGATAGTGCAGTTCTCCAACCCTGCCCCACTGTAGGATTTACATGCAGGGTGTTATTAATAAAAACGTTATCTTTTGAAACAACATCAAACTATGCTTATTCTTTTTTTAAACATATTTATCTCCTTGTAAGCATCTTTTTTTAAGCTACCCCATACTGAGTACCTTAGAAGCCAGGGGTTCCTGCATTAGATGGGAGATCCCTTCCAATTATTAGATTTTTATTATTGTTGTAAGCTGCTTGTATTTCTGCCCACACCTACTGGTTTCCTTATTAATTAATTAAGTAGTTTGATAGTACTTTGAAGTTACTTAGCAAATAATACACTATCAGAAATCGTTGCTGAACATTTGTGGTTTAACCTGAATTGGTAGCACGTTACTCCTTCATTCACTCATCCCAAGATAGTCCTTGGATAGTAGCTACAGCTTGATAAAGATTGGAATGGCGTTAAAGGATACATATATATATATATATATATTCCAACCAAATACAGGGTATATTCTACCACCGGGCAAGCATTCTCAGATTTGGTTGAAACCTAGAAAAGGAGATATTGCGAGCTGTAATTTTTAAGGCTGCCTCAGACTGAAGACATTTGCATTTTAGAACTATTTCTTTTTCTGTCTTTAATCTGAATACTAAGGCAGAGGGATCTTTCCCCAAGAGAGAAGATAGACTGCCATGAATTTAATGGGGTATAGCAGCTACAGAAGAATGGCGGGGGGACCCTGTTTCCCTCTGGTAGCGTTCACTGGAAGATCTTCCTTGTTTTCACGTACCCTATGCCACAAGAGTCATCTTCTCTTTCATGGCTGTACTATAATTCTTAATATTAAAAGCATAAAGGTGTTGAGGCATACAAGTAGGTAAATTAGCTTTTCCCCCCATTTGCTTCTAATGCCTCCTTTGTTCCCCATTTCTTCAGTATGGATAAGCATAAAAAGAGACAGAAAGTTCAGGGGACGGAGAGTTGGAGAGACATTTCACAGATTGCATCTCTCTCTCTCTCTCTCTCTCTCTCTCTCTCTCTCTCTCTCTCCTCCCTCCCTCCCTCCCTCCCTCCCTCCCTCCCTCCCTGTGTGTGTGTGTGTGTGTGACTATAGCACAGTGCAGCTTCCCCAGCTTATTCCAGATACATGGGACTATATCTGTTATCATCCTCTGCCTATGAACTATTATCAGACTGCATTATTTACTGAACTGGGACCTCTGAGTTCCTGGAGGGCATTATATATATATTTTTCCCTTGTGTGCCCTGTTAAGCTATATTTTATTCTCTTTTCTATGCAACTGCTTTTAGGTATGACAGCCGAGTAAGTACGGCTGAATATACCAGCCTCAGACAAGCCCATTATACCAACTCATTTCAGGTGCCTCCAACGGATAAAAGCCGTTTTTTTTTTATGAAGAAAGGATGGAAGAGAGATTGTGTAGGTGATGACAATCACAATTAGGGTCATTTCCTAGCTGCAGTTTATATTCCTTTGTAAACTCACAGCATGTTTTGAGTCCTAAGAGACATGGAATTATTCCAGCACTTGGTGCATCTTGCACAGCGGGCTACCAAATGAGTTGTCAATAGATAAAAACAGTCTCCCAAGCCTCATGTATTCCTCTCATGTTTGTTGATGTGAATGTCAAGCATGCATGAATTAGGTTTGCACCACCGTTGATTTGATTTGACAAGACTGTATGCTGACAACCAGGGAACATGTCACCTTTTAAAAAAAAAACTAATTCAAATAATGACATTTAAATGGTGGTGGGGATTTCCTTTCTCCTCGAAGATAACCAAAGAGAGGGGGGAATGCTAAGAATCTGCATTTTCCTTTGTCAGTAGAAATAATGCTACTTGTTTTCCATAAGCGTAGCTCTATTACCCTTATTACAGTTAAATATTAAGGACAAATTTATTCAGTCACCTTTCATTAATTTTGAACATGGTGGGCAGTTGTCAAATTCCGTGCCGGCCGGCCTCTGTGCTGTTTCAATGCTCTTTTTCTGCCTATAGTACTAATCCTCCTTTGTGTAAACTGGATATTTGGAATTCTCACTGACAATGTAAGTGTTGGCAGGTTGTGAGACATTCAGTATTACCCGCTCTTTTATTTCCAATGCGGAAGATTCCTACTTGGTCTGAAGAAAGGTAATCTTCTAAGATCTCGAGAGGACAAATTATTTCAAGAATTGAATCTGGTTCAGCTACCAGGACCAGAGATCTACTCCTCCGAGCTTTCGGACTTATGCTGGAGCCCATCTTCTACTGGAATGCGTGCTTTGGGCTATTCTCTTGAGTTGTATTTATGTGGTGCCTTCTTATTGGTTGATTGGTGCGTTGATGACTGGCAATTGGAGCCTCTGTGGTGCAGTGGTTAGAGTGCAGTACTGCAAGCTATTTCTGCTGCAGCCAGCTGCCTACAATTTGGCAGTTCAAATCCCACTAGGCTCAAAGTTGACTCACCCTTCCATCCTTCCGAGGTGGGTAAAATGAGGACCCAAATTATTGGGGGCAATATGCTGACTCTGTAAACTGCTTAGAGAGGGCTGTAAAGCACTATAAATGGTATATAAGTCTAAGTGCTATTGCTATTGCTAATTGGCTGTTGTTTCCTTGTGCTGCGAAGCCCTCAGCTCCTAAATACTTGATAAGCAAATGGTAAATTAGCAGTCCTGTTAACTGACAAGGGGCCCACTTCCCAGGCTTCAATGGGCCACTTTGGGCCCCTTGTCAGTTAACAGGAGTGCCGATTTACCACTAGCTTATCAGGTATTTAGGAGCTGAGGGCTTCGCAGTACAAGGAAGCGACAGCCAATCGCCAATCATCAACATACCAGTAAGCCAACAGGAAGGCACCACATAAATACGACTCAAGAGAATAGCCCAAAGCATGTATTCCAATAGAACAGGGGTGTCAAACTTCAGCATCATGACATGTGATGTATCACGACTTTTCCCCTCTTCGCTAAAACGGGGATGGGCATGGCCAGAACGTGACTGAGCCATGAGTTTGACACCCCCTGCAGTAGAAGATGGGCTCCAGCATAAATCTGAAAGTTCAGAAGAGTAAATCTCTGACTAACCCAGATTTGATCTTCCAACATTATCCTGGGACACATATGTTTGCCTTCAATTCGTGAAAGATTGTTTCCCCCTAATGAGACGTTCATGGCAGCAGGGTGGCGGGGAGAACAGAAAGAATAAATGACAGGCAGTTTGGGATAGTCAGTGAGGCCGTCTCTTCTTTAGCTTTCTTTGCAGGAAACAGAATGTGGCACGTAACTTGTACTTTGACCCTGAGTATCCTAACTAAACAGAGATTTGAACCCAAGGTTCCCTCTTCCTGATTCTTACGTGTTAAGATAAATACTTTTTATGAATTGGGTGAATTTGTTTCTCGTGAACTTTGTAGTCCTACTGTGGGTACGTTCGTTCTGCAAGTTTAAACATGCTCCTCACTTTGCCCGAAGACCTTGTTGATCTTGACAAAAACAAACAATTAAAGTCATACCCCTATTTTTGTTTACTGATTGTTTGATGTAGTTCCTACGTTTATTTTGCATAACTCAAGTTGCTTCCCCTTGTTTTCCCTTCAGCAACAACCCTGTGAGGTAGGTTGGTCTGAGAAGGACAGTCTGGCCCAGCCAGCTTTCAAGCCTAAGAGAGGACTAAAATTCACAATCTCCTGGTTTTTTCTAGCCTGGTGTCCTGGTGTCTACACCAAGTGGGCTCAAACCCAGTGAAATTACATTAATATCCTTTCTAAATATATCCCCTCCTTTCACCATCTGCAGATTTTGGCATATCTCCATAGTTGCAATCATGAGCTAAGGAGGAAGGCGGGGTGGGGAGACTTGTTTCTAGCTTAAGGAAATTGCCAAGAAGCATTAATGTTTACCATGAACATATCCAAGCAGCTGAAGAATTATTTGACGGGATTCCAAAGCAGCGGAGTTGTCCTAAATCATCCTAGCTGCATTTGCTTCTCCTGCTTAGCAAATAACTCTAGTTAGTCTTATTCAAATCAGTCTTAATCAGTTTCCCCAATCACCTAATTGGATGCCTGGGAAGGCATAAAGCTAGAGCTGTCTCCTTAAGTTTTCTTCTTTTTTACTCCCTGCCCGTGGTAATTAAGACTCTCCCAACGGGGTAAAAAAGGGCAGTGGGCCGCCTTTCATTAGCCTTTCATTTCTCTCTCTCCCACTCCTCACTTGAGCCGAGGGACAGAAGTGCTTTCATGCAAACTCCCCGGATCTCCCTTGCTTTGAGTTTGCCTTGTCTATTGAGTCATCTCTGCTTTTATGGCTGCTCCCTCCCGCTTCCTGTTGCTTGGTTGATGGATTAGAAATGACACGAGGCTTCCCAAGGATGGGCTGGCCTCTGTTCAGCCGCTAAGAGTCACCTGAGCGGAGGCGTGTCCCAGCGCACGAGGTGGAGCTGGGCAAGCAAGCTTGCTTCACAAGGGTGAGAATCTTGGGAGGGGCGTCTGTGGTTGCAGGCAAGGCGGAACCAGTGGGTGCCCCAAGGAGGTGCTTAAGTCCCCCCCAGATACAAAGCTGTGCAGGAAGCTACTCTTAACTGGAGGGGAGAGCTCCGCTTGGAGGGTGGGAGGGGGGAATGGAGTGCGTGCGTATGTGATGAGGACTTTGTGCCGTGCAGTTGATCTCTCCCACTGCGGACTGTAATTCCCCTGAACGCCAAGCCAAAGCTGATCAGCGAAACTCCTCCACCGGTTTCTTTATTATACAACTAAGCTGTGTGCTGAGGTCTTCAGGACTGATCTACTGGGAGCTTTATCATTGCTATTATTGTTTGTTGGCAACTGGGGACAGAAAAGGTAAGACTGATTTGTCAGGTTGTCCGGGGTTTTTGTGTGTGTGTGTGGAGAGGTAAATACACGTAGACATTCTTCTTTTGCTGATTTGTTGATTGGTTTCTGTGCATCTAAAGTGATGTAATGCAGTGTGGGACACAGGCATTGATTAAAAAGAATCCTCTGGTGTGAGTTTTACTTAATACTTTGGGGAGGCTGTTTTGTTTGTTTGAGCCCGAGGAGTTTTGGTAAGTGCTGTCAATATGAACTGAGTAAACGTGCTTTGGAAGATGATGGGGAAATGGAGTGGTTTGTTTTATTGGCATCCGTCATTTCATTCTTTCCTACATGGGGAAAGAAACACAAGAACCTGTTACTCAGGAATACTCAAATGTTGTGTGTGAGATTGTAACTGTTGTATCTAGAAAAACTAGTTTTGTTGTGTTATAGCGAGTAGGATTGTTGGATCTGTGCCCTACAATCATTTGCCTGGCTGGGAGACTTCTCGTGAAGCCAATAAAAGCTTTTTAAGAAGGACAATTTCGCCTCACTTGTGTTAATTATAGACTAGACATTGTTGTGATTATTTGCCTTTTCATAAATATCAGTCTTTGGGTCTCTTGGAATTGTAGGTATGTATTAACTCCAATATGGGGAAAAAACAAAGCTTTATTAAAGTAGACATGAGCTCATAGCAAACCACTGGAGATGTTGGGGATATTGGTTACCACTTAAAATATTTTTTATTCGTGTGTATGAAAAGTATTAGGGCAAAAATTCAGATCAGGAAAGGACTCCCACCATTTCTCGTCCCCACTTTCCTTTCTTTCCACTTTCGGAAAGTTTTAAGAAGATTTAAAAGTTTCTGAACAAGTCTTTGTAGCTTTGGATCAGAACAGCTGCAGCACAGTCTATGATATGCTAAAACACCACAGAGTAAGCTACATTTATTTCTTTTGCATATAGGATCGAAAACAGATAAATCTATCGCTTCCTCCAATCGCCATTGTTTTGTTAAATTGCTTTTAAAATTTAAATGTAAACATTTAAGCAGTTCTTGCTTATTTAAAAAGGACCCATTGTTTCTGTTTCTACAGTGAGTCTATTAGCATCTCAACATTTCCTGGGAGGGTTGCTGGATAAAAATGAGTTTGTAGATAGTTTTCATATAGTGTCAGTTTTTTTTAACTTCTATATATTCTAATGCAAGACTCTTAAAAATCATATTATTTAAGTAGTGGTTATAGCTAGATATTTCTAGTAAATACTGAAAATACATCCTACAGGCTATACCTCAACATGATTAAAAAAAAACCAATCCTAGTGGTTATTCAGTGGTATTCTGCTTGAAAAACATTTTCTAAAAAAGTTGAGTTCTTTCTCCCCATTCTTTTCCTGTGCTTCCACTTGCGTGATACATAATGCCTCATATTTATTTGATTGATTTCTGTTTTTTGGAAAATGAGCAAATTATGCAAAGGCAATGTGTAAGAAAACATTGAATATGATTTTTTGTGCTGTATTTGTTGAAATTCTGTTAAGAATTGACAACTTTATAACATTGAAGTTGCCATGGAAACAAATGCTGCATCTCAAATATGTTTTTGTTTAGTACGCTAGGAGAATTCTAATGCTGGAATAATCTAGGTCCATTTCGTCTGACTTCAGGTTCGCCATCCAAACCCTGACCTAACCATGCCATCACAGTAAACTTATATACAAAGTCCAGTGTCGTGCTCAAAGGTTTTGCTCGGGCAGTTCATAAGGAATCATGGTTCTTAATCCAAACTACCTGAAGTGTGTTTAATTTGTGGGTGGGGGAATAAAGTGAACTTTTTTAAAAATATATATATTTATATGCCGCCCTTCTCCGAAGACTCAGGCTGCTTACAATTTTTGGGATACAACCCAATGTGCTCAGCAATAGCCTTCATTCCATTGTATATGCCTGCTTATTACTAAGCGGCATTTTTACAAAGTCAGCTTATTGCCCCAACAATCTTGGTCCTCATTTACCTACCCCGGGAGGATGGAAGGCTGAGTCAACCTTGAGCCTGGTGGGATTCGAGCCTGCACTAATTGCAGGCAGCTGGAACTAAATGCTAGGTGTTTAACAGCCTGTACCACCAAGGGTCTTTTGATGAGATCTAGCAGGTTTTTTAAATGTCCCTATTTCTAGATCTCTAGAGAACCAGAGATTTCAGTGGAGGTTGAGTGTGCTGTTCAGTTCCTTTTAGGAAACATAAAATGTTCTTGCTGATTGCATGGACACAACCATAGAGGGTCCCCCGCCCCTTTGGCAAGCAGTATAGAAATAGTTTGCCATTGCTGTCTTCCAGGATAATTTTGATGTTACCTACAGCCTTGGAATTCCCAGGCTATCTCCACTCAAGTACCAACAAGTCTGATCTTGTTTCCATGCCAAGATTGTCCAGGTGAAATGGTTGAATCCAAAACATGTCACTGTGGTGCTGAAGCAAGATCAATGCCTTCGCTATGGACTTCACTGAATATTGTTGTCTTTATTTGAGTGCGTCACTCTCTCTCCACCTGCACAGAGCAATTGTGAAGATAAAATAGGTGTGAAAATATAAGGTATCATTAATTTTCTGAGGAAACATGAGATATGCTAAACTTGAGTGTATATTCAAGCTACACAGATTGAAAATATGACCATAGTTGATTGGATTAAATCAAGTCAAAAGGTTTCACCATAAAAACAATTTATATTGCTCTCTAAAGCAATTACATACTTGATTTTAGTTTAACTTATTCAGTTAACTGATAAGTTTATGTTTAATAAAATAACTCCTTAGATCAGGAGTATCAAACTTAAGACCTATACGCCGAATCCAGCCCACGGGGCTGCTCTGGAAACAGTGAAGGACTGGCCCATGGTGTCTCTGCCAGCAAAAACGGAGCTCCGTTTTTGCTGGCAAAGGATTGCAGGAGGCTGTTGCAGCCGGAAACGGAGCTCGTGAACCTGTTTTTGCTGACAGAATGCTCAGGCCACCACAGGTGCCCCCGACACAAGTCACATCGAGCTGGCCAAGCCCACCATGGCCACACCCACCCTGGCCCCCCCAAGGTCAAGCACAACCCTGATGTGGCCCTCAGTGAAATCGAGTTTGACACCCCTGCTTTCGACAGATTGGTTTGGAAAGCAATCTTCCCCTCACCTCTTGGCAGTCCATTCTACGTTCAGGTAAGTAGGAGAGTAGAGACTGTTTTAACAGTAGATGCCTTTTTATTACTGCTTAGAGACTATCAATCTTTAAATTCATTGACCCTTGTAGGGTCAATGTGTATTTGTAATGAACATTATTTCATTATTGAAACAAGGTTCAGAGCAACTTTTAAAGTGTTGTTTTCCAGGCAATACTGGAAAAACGGCTCCAGCAGCTATTGAGCAACACAACTTTACTAGAAGATATTAAAGATACTAGAATTGGTTCTATATGGAATATTAGTTCATCAGGCTGTGGAATAAATAACAGAGCAAGAGGACTTAATTAATCTTGCTTATTTTTTGTCCTCTTCTCTCTCTCCCCTCCCAACCCACCGTTTCCTTTGTTTTATAGTTTTATGGGTGAAAAAATTGAGAATGTCTTGGCTGATTTTTCATTTATCCAAGAAATGATGCTCATATTCTGAGATAGTATCTATATTCAGACACTGTCGTAATCCACACTGTGTATTTTATTGGACTTTAAAATGGTAATGTAAGTTAATATAAATCGGATTACATCCATTTTATTTGGTTTAAAATTTAGTAGTGCCATGCTGCTATTTAAGTATTGTTGAAATTCTGTTAAGAATGCTCAAGGTAGAGGGTGCAGCCTACAATGTGGAATGTCACAATTCCTCATTGAAGTTTTTATAGAAATATAGAAAATTAGAACCAATAAATCCACATCAGAAGTCTTAAATAGTGCTTATTTGAGCAAAAGAATATCAAAAAATTAATTTTGTACAAAATACAGAGCAACCAGGCTTTAATGTACATCTCCCTCCCCACCTCAAATAACATTTCTTTAATTCTGGCCTTTTTTTTTTTCAATTATCCGAGCACTTTTAAAGGGCAATTCAAGTTAAAAAAAACTGGATTCCAACTGCCAATAATTTTCTTCTCACCAAGCATTTGAATTGTTTAATGCTGTTCCCTGACATGCTAGTTTGTATACTGTCTCTTATATATGTATACAATATCTACATAAAGCAAGAGAAGAAAATCTGCCTATTGCCAAATAATTACATACTCACATTTCACAATCATGACTGTAACTGCATTAATGTCCTCCTTAAAACAAAGATCAGTATTGTACACAGAAACAAGTTCTATAAACATGCTGAAATGCATCTAGTTTCTATGTTTTCCACGTTGATAGACAAACATGTTCAGTTTTGGCCTTGACAGTTGTGTAATTGCTATCCTATTAGTACATTAAGAGTGACATGATTTCCTATGTATCATTTAAATTACCTTGTAGGACATCAATTTGCACTGCATGACACAAGATAATACATATGTGTGGACAGGCAGGCATTTTATAATGAAATTATTCACTGCTGGCTAAGTAGTAAGTCCATCTCGCATATTCCCAAAATCGGTTTTTTAGCTCTTAATTCAAAAGCCAAACTGAATTAGTATTTGCAAGGTTAGTTTCTCACATTGATTTCTCAATGTCATTCCAAGTAAAAACAGAACATTTTTGTAGTCCCCCACCCTAAAAATTAGTTTCACCTGTGCACATATCTAAGTGGAATAATGTGCATCACTTATGAAATTCAGACTTTTTAATTACATGTTAGAATAGCCCCATTTAAAATGTACTGGTTTAAATTTCAGTAGTCCTTGTATAGCTTAAATAAGTAACACTTGTTAGATGAATAATAGATAAATAATATTTTGAACTCTTTTTTCTTTCTCTGCTTCAGTTTTGTTATCAAACTTCCATTATCTACTTAAAGTGATGCAGTCACATATGATCTAGTGATTACCCATAATACAACAAGAGGGGACAGCAGCATCCTTCATGGGGAACTGAATGAACATGCTGATAATGAATTGAAAATGTGGGTCATTCCCTCTGCACATAGATTTATCTGTATTAGCACAGCCATCGCATCTAGAATGTAGGAGATGAACGCTGTTTACATGCATTTCTGAAAGCCACAATTTGCTATGATGTGCCTCCCTTTAATTTACATACTCTTGCAATATTGTCATTGGATCTCATGAGCTGACTGTAAAAGGCACAACTGTTTCCAAAAGCACTTTCTGTGTTTTTTTTTTGTGTTAAGAAGAAAAATGTGTGAATGTGATTTTTGACAGACAGTCAAAATACAGCCAGACAGAGCGATTTTGTATTCCAGCAGCCAGTTAATTCTGTGGGGACAGCTACCAATAATTTCACTCTTGGTTTAAAATGGGAACTTCATTTCTCTTTCTTCAATCCTCTAGCTTATCCTGTTGGATTTCTCAGAGGACAGAGGAAGAGGCTCTAAAATGAATCCTTCAAAACTCTTTGGTGGAATTGATTTGATTTGGTCTTGGAGACTTACCTTTGCGCTTATATTCAAAGTCTAACCAGTATGGAATTGGATGGAAATCTGTTCCTTCCTTCTCTGTCTTAATTTGGCTACTGTGTTGGTGGGAATGTGCTGTCATAACAGATGTACCAGCAATTGAAATCTGCAAATTAAAGCTGGCTTATTTTGAGTGACAGAGCTGTGCTTTATGTTCTGCTGCTAGCATAGTCTTACAGCTCTTCAACTGGCAGATCTTGGGTATAAGAATGCGTAGTCTGAATATTTAAAGATCATGATACCCTTGAAAAAGATGCTTTTGTTCAACAGAAATCCAGCTACATCCACAGTCCCTTGCTTCTTAAGCCAAAATGGATGCTTTACTTCAGTGTCTTGCTTTCCTTCTCTGGGGTTTCATCCAATACCTGCAGTATTTACTCAAATAGGTCTAATTTATTTACTAATCCCAAGTAACTCATCTCAATCTTTTTACGTTGTTGGAAGGCGTTATGAATTCATCAGACCGAAATGTGTGATGTAGATGGATCTAAATATCTAGACTTAATAATAGGCATTGCCTATTATTATTATTAGGCAAAGATATTCTGTTTTTATTTTGTTCCCAAACTAATTTGGGCAGGGCATATTTCAATGAATTGTAAATAAAACTTTAAAATCGGAAATGTTCTCTTATAAAGCTACAATACCTGTAGAGTTTTTTATTGATGACAAAATCCCTGCATAGGATTTTGAACTCCTCAGGGTAGAAAAATCATAAATTCCATTAGTCCACACCTACATTTGATTGCCAAGTGATATCCTGTAAGTTCTGAAAATTAGAAGTCTGGTAGCACCTGTTTCTGACTAATTTTATTGCAAGGCATAAAACGCAGTTCACACAAGGATGTGCCTTACAATATAATTTATTAGTCAGGCAAGGTGCTACCAGACTCCCAATTTTTTTAGCTTCCGCAAGAGAAAATATGTTGAAGTTTAATTCTAAGAAAAAGATAGCAAAGCTGTTTTTTCAAAATGCTCCTCCTGAAGGAATGGACGAACCTTCATGTTTTCTGTTTGTTCTGCCTTTGGTCATGGTCATAAAACATCTAGACTAAAGGTAATGCTCGTAGTCAGCCAAATCTCAACGAATGATTCTAATTAGTGAGGTTCTTTCGCCTCGAAGGCTGTTGCGCTCCATTGTTACAAAATCCTAAGTATGTTTTAGACCATTCCATTAATAAAGGTTCAATATGGTGAACAGTGAAGTGAAATTGTTAGTTACACTCGTTGAAAATCTTGGGCTGCCCCAAAGAAGAGGGAGTCAAGCTATTCTTCAAGGCTCCTGAAGGCAGGACAAGAAGCAATGGGTGGAAACTAATCAAGGAGAGAAGCAAGCTAGAACTAAGGAGAAAATTCTTGACAGTTGGAACAATTAATCAGTAGAACAGCTTGCCTCCAGTAGTTGTAATTCTCCAACACTGGAAGTTTTTGAGAAGAGATTGGATAACCATTTGTCTGAAATGGTATAGTGTTTCCTGCCTAAGCAGGGGGTTGGACTAGAAGACCTCCAAGGTCCCTTCCAACTCTGTTATTCTATTCTGTTCTGTTGTTTAGAACTGTTTTAGATGCAATTTCCTGTAACATCCAGACTATGACTGAAACAGTTGTTTCTTGCCTTAAACTACAGCTTAAATTGAATACAGTCCCCTCGTTTAAGAGAATATATAATAAGAAACCTCCCAGAGTTTTGTTTTAGAAAAGCATTATTATTAAACTGTAGTTAAGTTTTCTTGTAGGTTGTCAGATTATTCCCTTGGACAGTTCTATTAATAATCTTTTCATTTTCCATGCAATTAGTTAGTGAGATTAAACAGCAAGTTCAAAGAGAGGCAGAAAAGCGCCGTCCACATTCTCTCATCCGGTGCCAAGAATCAAAGTACCATGTCAGCCTTGTCCCTTCCAGGGATCTCTGCAAGGACACAAATGCAGAATGGATGAGCTTCAACTGCATTGACGGGGCCACCATTTAAACTTTTTTTTTTACTACGCCCTGCAGACATCCTGGCCTACAAGTCAAGATCAGGAAAGTGAGCTCTCAGCAAACCACCACACTAACCGAAAGTAATTCAATCCAGTGTATTCATGATCAAATTTGAATATTTTTGTGATGTCCCAAAGCGAATATCAGCAAAAACTGCGGAGAGAAGCTTATTCCGAATTAAGCAAGGAGAGCTGAATTTCATCCACAAACCTTTTTCTCTGTGTAATGGTATATTTTTTTATTCTCCGAAGTGCTTCTGTAAGCACGCTGGCGTTTTAACAAAGGCTGTCATGTTTGCCCCATATTCCTTTTGCGATTTTTTTTTGCCATAATAAAAATATCTACTGTGGTTCTAGTTTATGCTGAGATGTTAAAAACGGGAGCTGATAAAAACAAGGAATATGGGGAAGTGCTAATCGCTTGAACTTTATCCTGAATAGGGAAGGAAAGGAAGGAAGCCCTTGTTATTTGTCATCAATCACTTCCCTTGAGTTTACACTGACATTGCGTGCCTATCAGTGGCACTTTTCACTGCATGATTGTGATTTCTCCCCGCCCCCCCCTTTAACAAATTGAAAATCTGATTAACCATCCTGTTACCTAATACAAGTGTCTTTGCCTCGAATCATCTATGTCTTCACCTAGGGTTCAGTTATGTAAAATAATATACTGTGTAATAACTTCGAAATTAATTCAGGATGCTTTCCTTACCTCAAACAATCTATGCTATAGTTTGATTGCCACAACAACCTGTTTCAAAAGAGTCAATGATTTACTCCTTTTTTTTGCCTTGAAGGAGGACAAGTTCAAGTAACCTAACTACTCATTCTACTGCACAATTAAGCCTTGATAACTTCCTGATACTAAAAAGTTGGAGGCATAGGAAATCCTTAGACCATTTTGCTTCATATTTTGGCTTTTATTTCAATAAAATATCCCTAGAGATTTGCTTCCAAACAAAGGCAGTCAGTCTTTTTATAGGCCAGTTGCTTTTAAAATGTATTATTTTCTCATTTTGTAGCCATATATTACTTGCATATTTGAGGGTTATGAGGATACAGTGATACCTTGATACCCATTGTTAATTGGTTCCAGGAGGTGCAATGAATAACATAAACAATGAGTACCAAAAAAATATTCCCCATAAGGAATAATATAGTGAGTCATATGACAGCCAACATTGTGCATTGAGTACCAAACAAACAATGACTACCAGGACAAAATTTTCATGTCAAAATGCTTTGAAGACCAAATTTGATGAGCTTTAAAGCAATTGACTATCAAGGTGCTACTGTAGTTGGTACATGAACACTCAAGGTTTACACTTTTAAAGATCCCACTCAGTAGCACACAATTAATAATCCTGAAGAAATAGAAAATGCTCTTGAGTTTCCGACTGATTCCTGATTCCAGGAGCAATTTTCCATATATATTACTACCTTTGCTGGCTATCTATTTTATTATCGTAGTGGAAATAAAACAACAGCTGTCCAAAATAATGTCTTTTTTTTCAATATCAATACCAAAGTTATGAGATTATTTCCTGTTGAAGCTTGTGCTTCATACTTCCTTAAAAGGGAGGCGTATAGCATCAAAATTGTATCAAGAGGAATACAGAAATAAAATAAAAAATCAAAACAAGTGAATCACCCAGTAATAAAATGTTACAATAGCTGAGCACTAATTGAAAATTAATTAGATGTAATGTACAACTTTCTCAAATTCCCTATGGTATAAACATATCAACTGAAAGAGAGTATGTAGGATGTGTGTGTGTTTGTATACTCCCTGTCATTAAAGGACAGCCATCCAACCAACTATGACTTGAGTTCAAAAATGGCAGGGCCAGATATTCACCTGGCTCTAATCAGTCCTGTTCTCTCATCGGGTGCCTGAACTTCAAATGATCTAATTGTATATTTTAAAAATACCAAAGGTTCTTAAGAACATATCCCTGCTAACGACCAAGCAAAAAGCAAATCAAAATATACTGGCTGTGTGCACAAACTAGTCAACTCATTTTAGTTGGGAGTTATGTTGTGGGAACTCTTTGTGTATTCAATGTGTCATCCAAACCCAAGAAACCCAGACGTAATAGTTTGTTTAATTGGTAAATGGATTGTGCAAACGTAGCCATCAATTGCTTATCCATCAGTCATGTAAGTACTGTAAATGGCCAGGATTCATTTTTTGTTGACTCGTGCATTATGGAAGCACCATAAATGAATAAATAAGCAGCATTGTAGAAGCTTACCAGCCCTTTAATTCATCTCCAGAGTTAAATGTTTGTGGTTTCTCAGAAGAGGCTGAGAAGTTTTTCATCCTGTTGGGGGGAAATGGATTTGGGTGCAGGCTGGGGAACAATGTAAGTCCTGTGGTATAGCTGAACATAGAGGAATGGAGCATGTCATTTCCCTTCATAAATGATTAACCCAGTGTTTAGTTCTGGATTTCTGAAAGTAGATAGGAAAACTATGGGACAAAATAGGGATCTACATCACCTCCTTTTATGCTGTCTTTCCTTTCCTGCCAATTGCCTACTGCCTTACAAGCATATGGAATTTGAAGCTTCACTGGGGGCTTTATTTTAAATAAATCTCTTGTTACAGGTTTTACTTCACCTTTAGTTATTTTTAATGATAGTGGAAAAAGGAAGAAGAGAAGGTTGTTTTAAACTTCCAGTAGAACAACAGGGTTGCTTCTTATTGACTGGACCCATATTAATAAAACATCTTTGCAATTATCTTCCCCTAAAACAAATTTTCTGTTTCAATCTGACAGTGTCCAAAAAACACGGCAAGCTTATTACTTTCTTGCGTACATTCATGAAGTCTCGACCAACAAAGCAGAAACTGAAACAGCGTGGGATCTTAAAGGAGAGGGTGTTTGGCTGTGATCTTGGCGAACATCTTCTCAACTCTGGCCACGATGGTAAGAAAAAACAATGTTTGTTATAAACATTTTGTTTTTAAGAACCAGCATAGCACCACTTCTGAAAGAAACTTGGATTTAATTGTAAATACTTCTATATGAGCATTAGAATATTCCATCTCCAGTACTTCAGTGATGATGAGTCAATAAACATCCAATTGATGTCCAATTAGTGCTTCAATTGCCTGATGGAAAATTTCTTCTGGCCTGGCCAGTTTACCCACATCTTCTCCAGGCGAAGAAATGAGTGGTGGAGGGGACAAACAATAAATTCTTGCTTGAATGAAACTTTGCATACACATAATTAGCTATAAGTCTCAATGTCTAAGACGTTCTTCAGTTGATAGATCATATCTGAAATACTTACATTATTACATGCAGGCTTCTGTCTAACACCACAATTTTGTGTATTGTATAATGAATCCACCCTGCTTGTAATTTTGTATTTCGACATCAGTCAGAGGTCTTTTGCCATTTTTGTAATGTTTGTTTAGAAAAGAACCAGTCTTTAAATTTTCCCAGAAAATTTTGATATCAAAAAAACTAGTTCACTAAAAGGTTTCGTGTCTTTAATTGAACTCTCCCATCCTGTTTCCCCTCATTCTTTAATTTTTGCCATTACTAGGAAAAAGTGTCTTAACATAAATAATACCCTAAGCAGTTGATGCATCATGTGTCAGAATGTGTGTTATTGTATTTTCCAGCTTATGCTTTAAGATAAAGGCCTTCATACATGGCATATACAAACTTGAGATGGGCAGCTATACAGACTTAATAAGCAAACAAATATATATAGCAATAATTGAGTTCCATTATACTTTTCATTTGAATGAATAAGGAATCTGGAACTACAAACAAACATAGTTAAAGGGGTAAGAGGAATTAAAAAGTTACTCAGATTGCTATGCTGTGCTATGCTATCCTTGGTCCCCATTATAGAATCATATGCAATTTGTTATTCAGCAGCCTGGTTTAGAATAATGGTTATTCACCTCAGGGGAAGGAGGAGCAGAGTAATCTCTGTAACATTCCTTACATATAACAGAGGATCATTTGCTTGGCATATCAATTTTATTTAAAGTTGGATGACTGTCTGGTGGCACAGTGGTTAAAGTGCATTATTGCAGGAAAACTCTGCCCACAACCTGGAGTTCAGTCCTGACAGGGCTCAAGATTGACACAGCCTTCCATCCTTCCGAGGTCAGTAAAATGAGGACCCAAATTGTTGGGGGCCAGATGCTGACATTGTAAACTGCCCAGAAAGTGCCCTAAAGAGTTATGGGGCAATATATAAGCCTAAATGTTTCAGTTTATTTGGACTTAATAGGCCGCCCTCTCTCCCGAAGTACTCAGCGTGGCGTACATAAAAAACAGGCAATACAAAAGTTAAAATAATTTTAAAAATTTAAATTAATGCCAAATAAACATTCAAATTAAAATCTCGATCCCCTGTCAGTCCAGGCCGGATTGTCAAAATAACCATGTTTTAAGGTTGCAGCGGAAGGAGCAGAGATCAGGGGCCAGGTGCAATTCAAGGGGCAGTTGGTTCCAGAGGGTGGGCGCTCCCACAGAGAAGGCCCTCCCCCTAGGGGCTGCCAGCCTACAATGTTTAGCTGACGGTACCCCCAGGAGGCCCCGTCTGTGGGAGCTCACTAGGCGATTGGTATTCGTCAACGGCAGGAGACGTTCCTGCAAGTACCCCAGACCCAAGCCATATAGGGCTTTGTAAGTTGTTACCAGCATCTTGAATCTCACACGGAAAGCAACCGGAAGCCAATGCAGGTCACGCAGGAGGGGCCTAATATGGGAGAATCGGGACGCTCCCATCACTACCCCGCGCGGCCACATTCTGCATTAGCTGAAGTCTCCGTATGACATGCAAGGGCAGCCCCATATAGAGAGCATTGCAGTAATATTGCTATTGTCTAGTAATCTATGACTATTCCATATTCTCATGTCAGACTTTACCAAAACACTCCTCTTGAGTATGTGCTACTCTGGTGGTGGTGAATTAAACCTTGGGGAAGAAATAGAGTTCAGTTCAAGCTAGTCTTGTGAGTTGTTCCTTAAGGTGTGACATTAAGATGTCTTAATGATACTGTTGTTCTGTGTTGTTTCTTGCCTTCTTCTGTATACCAAATTCCTTACCTAGACTTTATTTCATCCCATGGACATTTTGTCTCAGAGCATCACCCTAGATTTAAGGCTTATGCAATTAACACAATTCATTCTTTTGCTTAATTATATAATGCCCCAGGAGGCATTCAGACAGGTTTCAAATTCCTCGTGCCTTTCTTTTGGCTCAGGGCCTGCTTACATTCCACAGGTACTTTTAAGTGCTCGGTTGGATGAACACCTGTACTATGATAGCTATGGAAAGCAATAAAGGTGCCCTGGTTGACTCTTTAAAGAAAGGGTATTTCCTGTAGTTCACCTTGGATGCAACAATAAGGAAAGGAACTTAGGGGTGCAATACTTTAATCACTTTTATTTGGCTCTTCCTGCCAGTTGAAGCAATTAAGCAAATGGTGCACCACCTGCCCATGGCTTGTATAATATTATGTCTGAACTGGAGGTTCAACTGTTTTTTTTTTAAATTACATTTATATGCCGCCCTTCTCCGAAGACTCAGGGCGGCTTACAATTTTTTTTTGATACAACCCAGTGTGCTCAGCAATAGCCTTCATTCCATTGTATATGCCTGCTTATTACTAAGCAGCATTTTTACAAAGTCAGCTTATTGCCCCCAAACAATCTTGGGTCCTCAATTTACCTACCCCGGGAGGATGGAAGGCTGAGTCAACCTTGAGCCTGGTGGGATTCAAGCCTACAGTAATTGTAGGCAGCTGGAACTTAAGTGCTAGGCATTTAACAGCCTGAGCCACCAAGGCCCTTTCTTTCTGAAAAAGCCAAAAAATCATAAAATAAGAATAAACCATGACATCACCTTCAATTGTCCAAGCCATGCAGAAGACTTGTGGCAACAGTACTCATTTCAGGACAAAAAGATAATCCTCTTTGACAAGAAATACAAGATCAGAGTGCCTATTTAGAGTGGCTTTTCTACATTAGTTCTAAAATCAAGGAATAGAAATAGTTGATCTTCTTATTGCAAGAGGATGACGTTGTGTGGTGTCCTTATTACCTAAACAGGAAAATTGGGTTTTCTGAGTCCCCTACCTATTTACAATTAGTCCTCCACGTACCACCACAATTGAGACCAGAATTTCCATTGTTAACCAAGGCAATTATCAAGCGAGTCATACCCAATTTTATAACCTGTTTGCCATGGTTGTTAAGTGAATAACTTAACAGTGAATAAGATAGTTATTAAGCTAATTTGGCTTTCCTAATTGGTTTTGCTTTTGGAAGTTGACTGGCAATCAGATGATCCCAAGGCACAGCGTCCATCATCAATACACACCAGTTGCTAAGTGCCCAAATTTTTATCCTATGACCGTGGGGATGCTGCAACGATTGTAAAGTGTGAATACCGGTTGTAAGTCACCTTTTCCAGTGTGTTCTAACTTTGAACTGTCCCTCAATGAATGTTGCAAGTCAAGGCCTACCTGTATTGCTATATTTTTCTTAAAGCAGAATTGTTTCACACCTGCCAGAAATGTGATCATCAATGACCCACACAAAAAGTTTTTTTTTTAAATTACTCATGCTCTAGTCTTCGTTTTTGGAGATTTGTAAAGAATAAGTATCAGAACAAAAGATTTTTGATTCATCAAAATTGTGATAGGCAGCATGAAACGGCTTGAGCAACTCAAGACAGGCAGTCTGAGTTTGGAAGCCCTGTTGTCTTCGAATTAATCTTGCCTAACTGCCAGCTCCAAAGTCCATCTGTGCATCAAAATCTACACAAGACCAAAGTAATCACTGTCAGTTGGAACTTGGCAAGACATTTTAAAACATTTCTCCTGTCACTTATAATCGCTTAACAAGCTGTAATATATTTTTGTTATTACCCAAATTATTGTTAAGCTACTTTAGGGCATTTTAAGCAAATAGATGTGCATATTAATTCTAAAAGCAGGACTGAGTTTAGGATTATCAAGCAGTAAACTAACCAAGACTAATTACAGTGCTACCTCTTCTGTTACAAACTTAAGCGGAGTGTTGGATAAAATCTCGAAGGTGTTAAGCATGGCTAAATTCAGTTGGTCTATGACAGGGGTGTCAAACTCACATCGTTACAGAGGTGTCACATGACATATCTGGACTTTTTCACCCTTCGCTAAACCAAGCGGGGTGTGAGGCCAGCACGTGACGCATCTAGCCCGCGGGACGCGAGTTTGACACCCCTAGTCTATGACATTAAGGTGCATAGGTCTTTATTGCCATTGATTTTCTGTGCCCAGATATTCATTTTATGATATCCCTGATGACCCTGAAGCTGCTTTCAAAGTAAACAGGATGGGCAGGATTGACTCGGTGGAATTGGCACAGCTGTGGAACTTCCATAGGATGGGAGAGACACAGGAAGATTGGTTGGAGACTTGGAGGGAGGCATTTTCACAGAGAGGATGACAGTAAGAGGAAGAATGCCACTGCAGTATTTAATGCAGGTTTTACTTTGGACCAGTTTCTATCCAGGGATCTAGAGGTTGTAATGCTGGAAGGTTGGTTTCAGATTATTATCGATAAATAGCAATAGCACTTATATACCGGTTTCAGTGCTATACAGCCTCTCTAAGCAGTTTACAGTCAGGTTGGCAGCCTCTTGCCCACAACAATCTGGCTCCTCATTTTACTGACCTCTGCAGGATGGAAGGCTGAGTCAGCCTTGAGCCTGGTGAGATTCAAACTGCCAAATTGCAGTCAGTCAGCAGAAGTAGCCTGCAGTACTGCAGTCTAACCACTGCGCCACGATGGTGTTGTGGTCCCCAGCGGCCTGCGGCACTGGCAGCAGAGTCAGACAGTGGGGAGCAACATGGGCCATTTCTGGAGTCTGGGGTGGGCTTGGACGAGGGATCTGCGTCCAACACAGAGATGGGGCCAGGGCCATCTGAGAGTTATGTGCTGACTCCGGAGCCTCCAGAATCTGACACCAGCGAGGCAGAGGAATAGGGGGAGCCTGTTCCCAGTATGTACTTCCACAGAGCTGCCAGAAGGCAAGAACGGTTAAGACAAAAGGGGCGACATGGGAGTAAGGCTTGGAGATGATTGGCCCCTCCCATAAGACATAAAGGAGGAGCAAAGGGACAGGAACCTTTGCAGGAAGCAACTTTGTTCGTTCTGGTTGGTTAAAACTCTGAAGCTCTGTGTTGATTTTGTGCTCCGTTTGGCCTTGTACAGCTAATTGGCGAATTAGTTGTTGGCAGCATTTCAAGGGTGATAAAGGTGGATGCTTATCAGGCTTATCCCGAAAGACTGTGGCAGACTTTTGTTGGACTATTCATAAACTGTTTGGGACTCATTACGGGCTGTGAATGCATATAATGCACAGCCACTGAAATAAAACTAAAAGTTTTTGGGAACAGTGTGTGATTGGTACTGTCTCGGGAAGCCTTGGTTAGAACAGGTGGCTCATAAAGTCCATCTTCACCTAAAATAAGATCCATGGGGGTAGAGAAAGACCTTACAAGTGTGACGGTATGTGGGAGTGACTTTGGGAAATGAAGGAAGATATGTTGCCTAGGGAAGTATCAGATGTGGGGGATGGGAGCCCGCAACTGCATAACAGACTGGGAAATAACTCAGAAAGGATTCTGCCTAACTTAAAAAGGTAAATGTTTCTCCCAACTAGTCATGTCCGATTCTAGGGGATGGTACTCATGTGCTTTTCTATCTGAGGGAACCAGCATAGTTCAAAGATGATGCTTCTGTGGCCTTGTGGTTGGCATGAATGTTACTGCAAGGCTCACAAAATGTTGTTATTAATCTCCCTAACTTATCAGGCTGTAAAAAGAGATGGTGGGAAATTTGTATTTTGAGACTTGCAAGATTGATGTGAACCTTCCCCAGTAGACCAGACAGGAAACACAACCAGATGAGCTAATTATACTTTATTTGTTAGACTACCTTAACAGACTCTTGAGTGGTCCCACTTTGGGCAAGAATCAAGCTGGCTGACCTTGGGCCAGTCACATTCTCATAGCCCCTGGAAGAGGGCAATGGCAAACCAGCCATTCTCCAACAATTAGACACGATTGAACGGGATAAAAAAAATATGTGTACATTTGAGGATCCTAGTTAGGTAATGACGATGGTGTTGCTTTGCCTTGTCCTCATGGGCTTTGAGTCCGTCAGCTGCCAGAATACCATGTAAGAAAGGAAGGAATCTACATGACATTTCGGCATTGACCAATTGTGCCAGTTCTTTGGTAACCAAATGTTTATCTCCCCCCCTGAGCTTGTGACTCTTAAGATGGGCAGAAGGTGAGATAGTGTTGAGAGACGTCAACCTGCAAGCCCTAGAAATGGTCCAATATGGCTGAGATTTCATGTCCTCCATGGGAACCACAGCCTTGTCCCCGGTTAAAACAATCTTAATTGCATTCAGTCAGGGCCCAGTTCAGATTAAAGTCCTGAAGTGAAGGAAAAATCCTGAAATCCCCAGAAGCATAATGTCCCCTGTGGTGTTTAATTCCACCAGAAATGGCAGGACTAGTTTATAGGATGGGCCGCTTAAGTTTTTACAGTTGAATATGCACTTCTATTTTGCACTTCTATTTCTAGAACGTAGAATCATCCTTTTGGCGTTAGGAAGAGGAAACACAAAACGGCTCGCTTTATCTCTCAACAGGAGATGTTTATTGTGCTCAGCACCCTACAGCCTCATTCATGGTGGTTAAATATACTGAGGTTTCTGCAAATCAGGAAGTATCTAGGATACATGGATGGCAGGTTGCCTAGAAACTGAAGGTCTGAAAATAGCTTCTTGTTTGATTAAGCATTGTTAATTGCAATTTCATGTATAAATAACTTAAGATGTTCCAGCGTTATCAGCAATTCACAAAAGTCAAAATCGCGTTCTACATCTTAGATCCCACTATATCTGGGAAGCCTCAGCATAATATCCCATTCCATCTACTATAATTAGGATATGAGGGGCCTTGGTGGTGCAGGCTGTTAATAGCCTAGCACTTAGTTCCAGCTGCCTGTAATTACTGCAGGCTCGAAATCCCACCAGGCTCAAGGTTGACTCAGCCTTCCATCCTCTCAGGGTAGGTAAATTGAGGACCCAAGATTGTTGGGGGCAATAAGCTGACTTTGTAAAAAATGCCGCTTAGTAATAAGCAGGCATATACAATAGAATGAAGGCTATTGCTGAGCACATTGGGTTGTATCCCAAAAATTGTAAGCCGCCCTGACTCTCCGGAGAAGGGCAGCATATAAATATGAATAAAAATAAAAAAATAAAAATAAAAAATATGTTGTCCCCCCTCAGTAGCTGATTTTCTGAGAAGCTCCATGTCAGCTGATGACATCTGGCAGAGATTGTTCTGCGCTTGACATATACACCTGTAGTACAAAAGGAAAATGAAGTACCATTTTTACAACAAATATAACATCTCCCAATCTTGTTTCCCACCCCACTGACCTTTTCATGTTTTCAAACTTGAGTACCATACTCATATCTTTTTAACAAAGTGGAAACTTCATACCTTAAAACTAACAGTAGCGTATACTTATGAGATAAAGTTCTTAACTCATGAATATTGTGCTTTTCACATTTGTAAGCTAACCTTGAAGTATTATTGAAGGATGTTTATATAACCATCAGTAATACACAAGGAAGCATGGTATTTTGGGGGGAAAATGCCTTCTGTTGGGATCCAATTTACTAGATCTGGGTTTCATTGGTTCAGAGAAAGACTTCAGATATTTGACCAAAGGGAGTTCATTCCAAAAGGATTTTTATACATAGGTATGAAAATATTCTGAAAGACAACTGAATGGGAAGAGGGAAATTGGTACATTACTATATCAAAACATGGATAAATACTTTGATTAGGTATTTTGTTTGGAGAGAAACATGTCCATTTTAAAAGATACCATGAAACTTAGTATCCCAAGAATACCATTCACATTAATATCAACATCCTTCTTCATAATATCTAGAATCCAATCTGTCAGTCTTAGTATCGAATCCGAATGTAACAGGAGATTGCAGTCTCAAACTGACAAATTGGCTACGTCTATCACCTACAGATACATAGGAAGAACCATTAAGGTGAAGGTTCCCTGATGTCATGCCCCTGTCGGAGTCTGAATCTGAGGAGGAAGCCGAACAGCTGACAGGGAGTGGGAGTGTGGCTCCGTTGGCTGTGGAGGAATCTGGGGAAGGGCAAAGTCCAGCTGGGCAGAGCAGGGGGAGGTAGAACAAGGAAGAGGGAGTTCAGAAGAAGACCCAGGCCCACCCCCTCTTCATCCTAGGGCATGCAGGGAGGAACGGAGAAGGGAGCAATGTGGGTTGCGTGGCTTATGGGGGAGGAAAGGGCCCTGATTCCCTTCCTTAACCACAGCTAGGAAGAGAGTTAAAAGAAATGCATACTGAGTGTGGCAGCTGCTGGGAGCAAACATGAGTTTATCTTGTGTTGACTTCGGTTATCTGTGGTCCTGGCGTCTTCCCAACCATGTTAAGTTATTGCCGTGCCTTCACGTCTGGAATTCTTGGCTCCTGCCCTGCCGAACTAATAAGCTCATTTTGCCTTGATTGGACTTATGGTTACAGTTTTTGTTGACCGTGTTTTGAACTTGATTCTCTGCAGCCAAAGGCTGTTCCTGGGAGAGTTTTTCTCCAGCCAGAAGGTAACCAGGACATTGGGGGCAAAGTTGGAGCTAATAAAGGGACTCCTACTGATTATCTGACTGTGTTGTCTTTGTGCTACGCCCCGGGTCATCACACCTGAGTTGTTCAGCAATTGATATCCAACTAACTAACAGTGATCAGGAAATAAGCACATTTGTTTAATCATATGCAAGCAGTTACATTTGTACTGTAGATTTCTTAATTGTACGTTGTGGTGGCTATAACGTAGTTAATTCATGTGAAAGATTTTAATTGTCTCCTCATACGATGAAAGGCTTTTGAATTAGCCATTCTCCAGCACAGTTGCATAGTGAAAAGAAGTCCCCTTATCCATTTTGACAGGGAGACTAGAGAATTAACGTGTCTCTGGAGGACAAATAGGACTGTTGAATATTTGGCCAACTTAGTGTTCCTCTCCCTCCTTTAACAAAATGGCAAATGAGCTACAGGTAGCCCACAACTTACAAAAATTCACATAGTGACTGTTCGAAGTTACAGCGGCACTGAAAAGTGACTTATGACCGTTTTCCCACATGACCGTTGTAGCATCCCCATGCTCACATGATCAAAATTCAGATGCTTTGGGAACAAACTCACATTTATGACTGTTTCAGTGTCCCGGGGTCATGTGATTTTTCCAACCAGCCAAAGTCAATGGGAAAACCAGATTCACGTAACAACCGTGTTGCTAATTTAACAACTGTAGTTCTTCACTTAACAAAAGTTTCACTTAGCGACAAAAATGTCGGGGTCAATTGTGGTCGTAAGCCAAGGACTACCTGTACAGGGTTCCAACAAAGTCTTTGGTGCTGGTTTTCACAATGCTGATGCCCCAGTAGCTGGACTGGGAATCTGTTGGGTTTGATACAATTTTTGGGATACAACCCAATGCGCTCAGCAATAGCCTCCATTCCATTGTATCTGCCTGCTTATTATTATTAAGCGGCATTTTTACAAAGTCAGCTGATTGCCCCCAACAATCTTGGGTCCTCAATTTACCTACCCCAAGAGGATGGAAGGCTGAGTCAACCTTGAGCCTGGTGGGATTCGAGCCTACAGCAGTTGTAGGCAGCTGGAACTTAAGTGCTAGGCATTTAACAGCCTGAGCCACCCAAGGCTTTGCTTGTTTGCATGATCTGGTTCCTAACAGGGGTTAGGGACCCCTGTTTTAAACTGTTCATTAATAACTTAAGCCATTGGCAAATACAGATGTACTTATGTTTTTTGGGTGTGTGTGTTTCTTCTTGGTTTTGAAAACTTATGTTACGCTTTATTTGAGTCAAATATTTAGGGGACCGGTTTCACTAGGAATTAAGAGAGAAAAGTTGAGGTTCTTAAATTGAAGAGGCAGGATGGATGGATGAATGGAGAGAGGGTTTATTGTTTTGATTTTTTTTAAAGTTATATTCTTATGATTTTGACACAGTAGAACTTTTCACATCTTTTCTGGCTAGCAGTTCCTAATATCTAAAATGTGGGGCTCCTAATGAGCAGAGCAACTATATTCTAAAAAATGCTAGAGCGCAGACTCTGATTAAAAAAAAAAAATCCAGCATTAAAAAAAAACACCCAGTAACAGGCCATTGTTTCTGGAATCTGTACTTTAAAAGATAATTGCTACAAGTTGAGGTTGATGGCCTAGAGAAGCAAACTTGCAAATAGCCAGGCAGTGATTTTGTGAATTAGTTAAGATTACAAGAGAAGGCTTCCTGGTTTAGGCCAAATGCCTGTTGTGTCCAGCAACCTGTCTCCCATCATCACTAACTCGATTAAAATAATCAAGAAAAATGCATCTGTCCTTGCAAGGGGTTTGCATTTAAAATGCATTTCAAATACCTTATTGCCAAAACTGGGTTTGAGCTTATAGCAAGCATGATCTGTTTATTATAAGCAGAGCGAGTTCAGTATTGGGCTTAAGAGATCTCTGTCTTCCTGTCTTGGGTCTCCCTTTTACATTTTTTTTTCTTGAGCATTCCTTTTAATAATTTTTGGGATGTTCCAATTCTATAAGAACCTAATTGTCCAGGAAATCTAGTATTGTAATTGTTCCCTGAGACAATGCTACCTGCTATATACAGATTTGCTTTTAAGAACTATTCAGTATACCTTCTCAGTTCTCAATTTATGTGAGTTGGCAGATTAATACAAATAGGTTTTAATCTCTCCTAAGAATCTTTCAAAGTTATTTACTCATGGTATCTGCCAGGGTTTAAATGTGTGTGCTTGTTATGTTTTAACCATGGCAAATACCAGCGTAAAGTGGTATTTAAGATGTTCGCCATGAAATCTGTTTTCCTCCTTTGGGGGCCAAAAGTATATGAATTGGTTGTTTCAAATGGTTTGCTGTTGGATTGGTTGGTATGTTAGTCTGAATGTTAATGTGTGCCTAATGCTAGCTGCTTTTCAATTGAACCTGCTTTTTCAGTTACTGATTAACTTCATTTAATGCTGTCTTCTGGAAACTGTAGATGTGGCTTACCTTCTTTCTATTCCTCTGATTAATATGCTCAAATATATATCCTTACACATATAGCAACTTTAATAATTAACTTAAGAGTAACTTGTTGTCTGGTTTGATAATCTGAAACTGTCTAGGTCAAGAGTGAGTGGACTAAAGGCCAACATTCCTAAGCTGACTTTCTTATTTTTATCCAGAGACCTTGAGATCTTCTAGCTACAGCCAGTCAAGAAACAACAAATCCAAGAACAGAACTATAGCAATATTTAGCTGTCTTTACAAGTTAAACAAAACATTGCAATCACTAGGAGGCTTCAGTCCTCCATGGGATGTATAGTATTGTCCCTGAGCATCAGTATGCCTTAAAAACGCAGAGTAGGAGTCAGGGCATCAGTATTATTATACTGCAGGGTTAAACTTCTAGCAGTTATTCAAACCCATCCTCCATACTGCCTGTTTCTATTTATCCCTAGAAAGAGAGAAAAACATGCTGGGTGTCAATGGATGAGTAACCATCAATTAGCCATTAACCTAGCGAAAATATTCCATCTACTTAATGCTGTTGATTAAATGGTACAAAAAGTAGATTCACATATTACATCTAAACAAGTTTGTTTAATCATGGCCTCTCAACTAAACCACAGTTGGTTAGGTGTGCATTAAAATATAAGGTTGACAGAGACCGATATCTGAATTTCTACAACACATAAAACTAAAGGCAAACTTGTATTTATGTGTGTATGGTCTTTGAATTTGTATGAATTCTGAATCAATGGTTGTTAGTAAACTGTATCGTAGAATGTTGCCAGAAATTCAATTACTTGTAGAGAGGAGTGAGTTTAAATAAAGGCTAGGAGTTCCATCCTGCGGTTTAATAAAGCTGATAAATAAAGTAATAGCTACAATTTAGAAACAGATCTCAGTGGTACTTATCTGAGTCCACTTTTAGAAATGTATTGATTTCAGTTTGGATCTATAAACGAATGGGATAAGCAAGAGTTTTGAGAAAAGTGTTGCCTGGGACAAATCCTTTCATGGTCCAATGAATCATGGATAAATCTGCCAGGATGCTGATGAGAATATCTGATGGTCCATTAATACTTTTTATTTTCCTTTTAAGTTCCCCAGGTCCTCAAGAGTTGCACTGAATTCATTGAAAAACATGGTATTGTGGATGGAATCTATCGTCTGTCTGGGATCGCATCCAATATCCAAAAGTTACGGTAAGGTTGTATGCATTATTCGTGAGTTTCATTCTCTGCTGGGTGCCCTTTTTCTAAGACCTGATTTCTCCTTCACTCCAAAGCTGCCTTTTGGATTTTAAGATTCTTTTCCTGTCTGAAAACCAAAGTACATAATCAGTTAGGATAGAAAACAGATGGATTTTTCTGGAGATAATATCTGACTTCAGAATGTTCAGTAGGATCACAGGTAATATAGAAGCAAGTTTCAAAAACAGTTGCACTTTGTTTGTTTGTTAAGGGCCTTGGTGGCTCAGGCTGTTAAATGCCTGTATTTAAGTTCCAGCTGCCTACAATTACTGTAGGCTCGAATCCCACCAGGCTCAAGGTTGACTCAGCCTTCCACCTCTCGGGGTAGGTAAATTGAGGACCCAAGATTGTTGGGGGCAATAAGCTGACTTTGTAAAAATGCGCTAGCAATAAGCAGGCATATACAATGGAATGAAGGCTATTGCTGAGCACACTGGGTTGTATCCCAAAAATTGTAAGCCCTGAGTCTTCGGAGAAGGGTGGCATATAAATGTAATTTAAAAAAAAGGTATAGGGAGGTTTTTATATATATAGTTTGCATAATAAAACTTTTTTATAGTTTGGATAATAAACTCACAAGGTTCTGGTTTCTTTGGCTTGTATATGGGCTGGGGTTGGCTTTCAATGACTTTATTTCATTCCTCTCATCTTTCGCTCTGTAGGTTTGACAGATGGATAATTTATCTAAACAGGAAGCTGACATTCAATACTTAATGTGACTCTATGACATGGGCCATGTATCTTGCAATTATTTATGTAATTGCCTCATCCACTTTACAGCTACTAGTTCTTTCTGAGCAAACTAATTGGCTGTAAGATGAAACTGCTTGTCAGAAAACCATCTAAAAAAACACACACAGCTTTACAAAACATCAACATGTGTTTTAAGTTGCTTTTATATTTGACTTAAAGGCAAATCATGTTGTTTTCTGATTGTATATATTCTTTTTTTTAATCTTCCCTTTTTGTTTTTCCCTAAATTCAGGCACGAGTTTGACTCCGAACAAATCCCCGACTTGACAAAAGATGTCTATGTTCAGGATATACACTGTGTGGGTTCACTCTGCAAGCTCTATTTTCGAGAACTCCCTAATCCTCTGCTCACCTACCAGCTCTATGAGAAATTTTCAGTAAGATTGTTTTTCCCACCCTTATTATATGCGTATCAGGAGTTGTGGTTCAGAGATTTCTTTAAAATTTTCTATGGATAATTTGGAGAAACAAAAGCACACTTAAATAACTGGCACATTCCCCATATATCATTGCTGTATATGCTGTATAAAATAGATATGAGAACCTATTCGATCTTCCAGTATATTATAGAACATGAAGTGTGAGGTGGCATTTCTCTGGGGAAAAGAAGCTTTAAGCTTATTTAGAGTGGCAGTGAAATCAGTTGATAGATACTGCCATGTCCCTGGTGGAGACTGACTCTGAGGGAGAGGAGGAACAGCCAACAGGGAGTGGAAGTGTGGCTCCAGAGGTTGTGGAGGAGGCTGGGGAAGGGCAGAGGCCGGCTGAGCAGAGGAGGACTCAGGCCCATCCCCTATCCATCCTAAAGGCATGCAGGGAGGAGAGGATAAAGGAGAGACGTGGTCTACTCAGGAGGAGAGGGCCTTGATCCTCTTCATGGGCTGCAAGTGTGAAAACTGCATAAGAGTTTGGACCTGCGTACTGGCGGACGCTGGAGACAAAGCATGTTTTATTTTGGTTTGAGGTTATCTTGGTTGGCGTCCTTCCAACAGACTGTGCCTTGTTATCTCCTTGAATTTGGTAAATACTTCTCTTGTGCCGTTGTGGAAATTTCATTGTTTGGTTTTTATTTTCTGCTCATTAAATTCGGACTGTATTACTTTCTTTTGAAGACTATTTTTGAGCATGTTTTCTCTCCAACTGAGAATTATTGAACAGCGGGGCCAAGTTGGAGGCACTAAAGGACATTTATTTACGTTTTGGATTTTGTTACATTTGTGTTACACTCCGGGTCATCACAGATACTAAGATACCTATTGCTTGCAGACGTTGTAGGAAGAAAGCCATGGTAGTCTATGCCGGTAACCAACAGTACAGAAATTTGTTTGTTTGTTCATGTCAGAAGCATCACAATTCAAATATGTTACACAGAATTTAAAATATAAAACGTACGATTAAAAGATTAAGATTAAAATACGTATAAATTAAACAGGTCTTGCCCAGAAACTAGCAACTATTTAGTTGACAATGCCAGTGTCAACTTAGCAACTAAACTAGGTTTAGTTGAGAATGCCAGTGTGACTTTAAGAGATCTCAGTTCAAGAAGAGACGCAAGTAAGTGAATAACTCTCACAGCTGTTTTGCCAGGGAGAAATATGGGGAAAGCTCCCATACCGGGGGCGTCCAATCTTGGCAACTTTAAGACTTGTGGACTTCAAGTCCCAGAATTCCCCACTCAGCAGGGTTGCAAAGTTGGAACACTCCAGCCCTATACATTGCTGTATATTGGAATTGCTACAGAATGCCAAAGTAATATACTTAGCTAGGGAGTTATTTTGTTCTGCATTATGATTTTGATAATATTCCTCTGGAAAGCTTTAGGGGGGGGGAAAAACAGAGACAAATGTGCTGGGTTAAGACTTTGGGATTATTTTTTTCTCCCCCTTTCCAGGATGCTGTATCTGCTGCTACCGACGAAGAAAGACTGGTGAAAATCCACGATGTCATCCAGCAATTGCCACCACCACACTACAGGTCTGCCTACATGGATTATTTGCACAATTATTTCGATTGTGTTTACACAGCCGGGTGATTATGTTATTTAAAAAAGAACCCTGGGTGATTTTATGGAAGCCCATGTGCTGTTTTCCCTGCAGACCTAGCAATATGCCTCCATTAACACTAAGCTGGCCCCACCCTGTTTTACAAGCAATCTCCTCTCTGCCTTCCTCATTCCATTTGCAGTTGCAAAATGACCCTTGAAAGACTCTGTGAAGTTGTTGCTCCGTTGAGCAGGTAGGCTGACTTGGCTTTGGCTAAAGGGCTAAGCAGAATCTTGCCTGGTTAGCCTTTGGGTGAGAAATTGCTAGGGAAATGCGCGTTCTGCCTTAGGCCAGGGAGTTAAAAAAGAAATAAATAAATCATAAGGTAGTCCTCCACTTACGACCGCATTGGAGCCCAAAATTCATGTTGCTAAGCGAGACATTTGCTAAGTCAGCTTGGCCCCATTTTACAACATTTGCCCCAGTCGTGAAGTGGAATTACCACAGCTGTAAAAGCGAGCAACCACGGTTGTTAAGTGAGTCTGGCTTCCCCATTGACTTTGCTTGTCTGAAGGTCAGAAAAGGGGATTCCGTGACCCCAGGGGATGCTGAAACCATCATAAATACGAGTCAGTTGCCAGGCGTTGGGATTTTGGATCAGGCGACCATGGGGATGCCACAGTGGCCCTTAAGTGTGAAAAATGGTCCCAAGTTGCTTTTTTTCCAGTCTTTTTGTAACCTTGAACAGTCACTAAATGAACTGTTGTAAGTCTACTTACCTACACAACGAGAGGTGGACCTGCCTGTCCTATAAGTTGCTGGTTTACTGGGGATCCCTTCTTCCCTCTGTGAAATTAAGCCGCTGAAGTGCACATCCAGAAAGGTTTAGGATGACCCGAGGTTGACTTCCACTTTATTTAGCTCGGTCACAAGAGAAATAACACATCGGCGTCCTCTCTGCTGATCCTGTATGACAGGGGTGTCAAACTTGTGTCGTCATGGCATCGTCACGTGACGTATCGGGACTTTCCCGCCCTTTGCTAAACCAGGCGTGGCCAGCACATGACGCATCTGGCCCGCAGGCCATGAGTTTGATAGCTCTGCTCTATGAAGTGGGCATGGAGGCATCATGCAAAACTCAGCATGCCTTGTGGAAAGATTAAATTCCAGGGCGGGGAACAAATTTTTAAGAAATTATTTTTTTATTTTTTATTATTATTATTATTTTTAATTAGATTTATATGCCGGCCTTCTCCGAAGACTCAGGGCGGCTTACAATTTTTGGGATACAACCCAGTGTGCTCAGCAATAGCCTTCATTCCATTGTATATGCCTGCTTATTGCTAAGCGGCATTTTTACATAGTCAGCTTATTGCCCCCAACAATCTTGGGTCCTCAATTTACCTACCCGGAGAGGATGGAAGGCTGAGTCAACCTTGAGCCTGGTGGGATTCGAGCCTACAGTAATTGTAAGCAGCTGGAACTTAAATGCAGGCATTTAACAGCCTGAGTCACCAAGGCCCTTTTAATTATTATGGCTCTTATCTTGCCCTTCAGGCGGAATTGTCAATTAAAAATTTAATAGAATTGAAAAATACGAGCCTATCTCTTTGCAAGAGATGTGCTAAAGAGCTGGGAAATAGGACAGCTCATCTCGATACAATCCGCATTAAGGATTAGATGCGAATGCTGGCAGAAGTGAGTCAGACAAGATCTGGAAAACATTTAGAGATCTTCCTGTAGCCATTGCTGTTTGCTGCATACCCTGTGTGGGCATGCAGCATCAGAGGAAGGGCATGGTGTGGTTATGGGAAACTTGAGAAGTTAATCCTTTGATCAGATGTCTAACTCAGCATGCCATAGAAACTGAACATGAAACCCATTTCGGGATGGAAAGAAATAGATCTTACTGAAGTCTAAGATTTCTCGCTAATTTTTAGCACGGGCCACGTAGAACATTGAGGGTTGCTGTATCTGTTCCTGTACTAGCTCCTTTGCTTCTTACAGCTTTGTAGAATCAGGAGGTCTGGCAGTTGTTCTTTTCCTTGCCACTTCCCATACCCGTCACTGTTTAGAGCAAGGGTGTCCAACTGTGGCAACTTTAAGACCTCTGGACTTCAATTCCCAGAATTTCCCAGCCAGAATTCTGGGAGTGGAAGTCCACAGGTCTTAAAGTTGCCAAGGTTGGACACCCCAAGTTTAAAGGAAGTAGCGGTCTACATTATTTCTTAAGCATGAGCCAAATGGCTTAGGCTCAGACCTATTTGAGCCATGGTGGCGCAGTGGTTAGAATGCAGTACTGCAGGCTACTTCTGCTGACTGCTGGCTCCCAGCAATTTGGCAGTTCAATTCTCACGGACTCAAGGTTGACTCAGCCTTCCATCCTTCTGAGGTGGGTAATATGAGGACCCAGATTGTTGGGGGCAAGATGCTGATTCTGTAAACCTCTTAGAGACGGCTGCAAAGCACTGCAAAGTGGTATCTAAATCTAAGTTCTATTGCTATTTGAACATTTGAGTCATCGGTTGTGTGGGGCTGAAAGGCTGGGTTTCCATCTTGTTTTATACTAAAATTGGATTATCTAGGTATAGTGCAATAGATGCATGTGTTTTATGTCTCTACATTCAGGAAAGCATCCCCTTGTTCATCAGCAGACACTAGAGTCCCATTATATTTATTTCTTTATTATTCATTTTCCTTCTTTCGATTTGTTCTACCTGTATTTGGCACCACACTCGCCTAGCACATATAGCAAAAGATTTGGTGTTTCACCTGGCTTGTTGTAAAGCCCCAAGCTGCTCAGAGCTGAGAGGGAATGACTGGCCCAAGGATCAGCCAGCTTGCTTCTATGCCTAAAGGAAGACTGGAACTGCCTCACTCATATCCAGCACCCTGGTCACTACTTCACATTGCCCTTCCCTTAATTTTTCTTTAATTATATTTAACATCTCAGCAATATTGCTTTACAATACCTTTCAGAACTCCTCTCTGTTAAATCCTATCATTCTGTTTTTTTTCATCTTAGGCATGTAGTATTACTGTTGAACCAAAATCTGTATCGTATATTAAATACTCCCATGCAAAGGATTCACTGGAACTTTATGTGTATATTAGATGTCATCCTAAATCAGGGAACAGAATCCAGGGAAAATTAACTGTACTTTGTTCTGAAATATCTGTACAGTAAAGTAGATGTAGCATACGAATAGAATAGAATAGAATAGAATAGAATAGAATAGAATAGAATAGAATAGAATTGGAATAGAATAGAGCAGAGCAGAACAGAACAGAACAGAACAGAACAGAATTTCTTTATTGGCCAAGTGTCATTGGACACACAAGAAATTTATTTTCGGTGCATAAGCTGTCACAGTACATGAGCTTTGGTGGCTCAGGCTGTTAAATGCCTGCTCTTAAGATCCAGCTGTCTACAATTACTGTAGGCTCGAATCCCACCAGGCTCAAGGTTGACTCAGCCTTCCATCCTCCCGGGGTAGGTAAATTGAGGACCCAAGATTGTTGGGGGCAATTAGCTGACCTTGTAAAAATGCCGCTTAGTAATAAGCAGGCATATACAATGGAATGAAGGCTATTGCTGAGCGCATTGGGTTGTGCTCCAAAATTGTAAGCCCCTGAGTCTTCGGAGAAGGGCGGCATATAAATGTAATAAAAAAAACAAGCTATAAGTGATAAATCATAATCATAGTCACCATAGAAATACATTAATCATAAATCATAAGATACCACACTTAGTGATGGTCATAGGATACTAAATATGCAATCAACATAAATCAGTCTTAGATACTGATACTCAAAATATCATTCCTTTCTAGAGTTACCATATTTGAAAGGATCCATGTGTTCCTCCTGTACACAGTATCTACTAACAAAGGTTTAACATATTTTTATTGGTCAGTTATGCAATCTCTCGATGCCGCTTTCAACCTCTAAACTGGACATTCTCTCTCTCTCTTTCTTCCCTGCACAGGGAAAATGTACAGTTCTTTAGCTAGATAATGTGATTGAGGCTCCCTCTAATGGTCATCAAAGATGGCAATTGCCATTTAGAAAATAAGTCACCGGTAATGGAATCTCACAGTGCCTACATGAACCTTGACTGCTGGCTTGACTGCTGGAGACATCTAACACTATGTTGATCCACGTGCCATATAGTTGTCTTCCTTTGGTTTTGCAATGCAACAAGGAAGCAAAGAGTTGGCCATTTTTCAAAAAGCAAGATATGTCCTTTAGCTTGTTTTTTTTTTAAACCATAGGCTAATTTATCTGAAATTCCTGCCTTTTTTCCAGGACCCTGGAGTTCCTTATGAGGCATTTGTCATACCTGGCTGAATATTGTGCCATCACAAACATGCACACCAAGAACTTAGCCATTGTCTGGGCACCAAACTTACTAAGGTATCTATCGATTGCAGACATTGTAGGAAGAAAGCCATGTTAGTCTATGGTAAACCAACAATATGGAGATTTGTTTGTTTGTTTGTGTCATAACATAGAATTTAAACAATCAAATACAAGATTAAAATCTCTACAAGTTAAACAGATCTTGCCTAGAAACTAGCAACGTTAATTGCATTCCATGAGGTTCTCACCTATATGCTGATCAGCGCACAAAGGGCAGGTATACATTTGTGTTGTTGTCTGCATGTCACCACAATTGCAAAGGGTAGAAGCCACCAGATAGCTCTATTTGTTCAGAGTGCTTTTGGATCTTATTGTATATGGAGATTAAACCACATTTGTTGAACTGAGCTCATGACAGCTCATGACAGCTTATACCTTTGAATAACATTTGTTAGAAAAGTTCTACCAGCACCTTTTATGTTTAAAAAACCTTTTGAAAACAAAAGTGTTTTTCTGTAGTATGAGAAGTAGCTTATAATATTTTACTTTTTGTCAGAGTTTTTTTTAAAGGAAAAAATGGAAAACATTCATTGGGGAAATTGGCACCAATTAGGAAAATGATTGATTTGTGAAGAAACAGCAGGATAGGTTGGGTAAGAACCAAAAAAAATAAGCTTTACTTGTTTTTACTAGAAAGAAACTTGGCTTGTGTCAGATGTTACACCTGTGGCTTTACCAGGAACTAGCTCAAGTGATAGACTAAGCTTTATTCCCTGTTAGGGAAAACTGCCACAGATAATAAATTCTCACAGAGAAATTATGAACCCCTCTTTTGCAGGAAAGAGGTGAAGGATTCTTCCTAATCAGATAAAAAGTTCATATGGGGCAACAGCTCTGCATTATATTATGGAAGAGAGAATACACAAGCTGTCAACTTATGTCAACCATACTGCATCCAGTTTTGGTCACCACACTATTAAAAAGATGCCGAGAGTCCAGAAAGAGTGCAGAGAAGAGCAACCAAGATGATTAGGGGACTGGAAGCTAAAACATACAATGAATGGTTGCAGGAACCGGGCATGGTTAGTCTAGTGAAGAGAAGGACCAGGGGAGACACGATAGCAGGGTTCCAATATTTGAGGGGCTGCCACAGAGAGGAGGGGTCAAGCTATTTTCTAAAGCACCTGAAGGCCAGACAAGGAATAATGCATGGAAACTGATCAAGGAGAGATTCAACCTGGAAATAAGGAGAAATTTTCTGACAGGGAGAGCAATCAACCCATGGAACAGAAGTTGCTTTCAGAAGTTGTGGGAGCTTCATCACTGGAAGCTTTCAAGAAGAGATTGGACTGCCGTCTGTCAGAAGTGGTGTAGGGTCTCCTGCTTGGTCAGGGGGTTGGACTAGATGACCCACAAGGTCCCTTCCAACTCTGTTAATCTGTCTCTGTCTCTGCAGCACTGTGTGTGTAGACTTCACACTGCGACCACTGTGCAAATATTTATTCCTGTGAAAAAGGGAAGGCATTCAGTTGACTCGTCTGTGTATACCAGGAACTGTTAGTGCTGGCTGGAGCGCTGGCTAACGTTCGCGTTCTTTTCCCCTAGATCAAAGCAGATAGAGTCTGCTTGTTTCAGTGGAACAGCAGCTTTTATGGAAGTGCGAATCCAATCCGTGGTTGTGGAATTCATTCTCAATCACGTGGACGTCCTTTTCAGCTCTAAACTCAGCTCTGTCATTCGAGAGAGTGCAGGTACGTATGTCAGAAAAAAAACTTAAAACAAACATGGAAAAGCGAAGGCAGAGCAGTGTCAAAAGTTTTCGTTTTTCTGCTTGGCTGACCAAACAGAGAAATGCAGCTTACGAAACAACCACCTCACATTCATAGGAGGCTAATGAAGCTTAGTGGGTGTCCTGCAACAGATGTCCATCATGGAAAATGGTCCCTCTGTTAACAGTTGGGTACCATGCAGAGTTCTCCCAACTGTGGAGCGTCCACTCTAAAAGCATTTTGCTATTCAAGGCTTTGTACCAAGCCTTCGTTCCACCATCACGATCGTAAAATATCCCAAAGGTGCTTTTTTCAAGAGGCAAACAGGTCTCTCTGGTTTGTCTTTGAAGTTTCCAAGAGGCTACTTGGATGACGAGCGAAACGTCTTCAAAGACAAACCAGAAAAAGCACCTTTGGGGCAACCGTGACCTGGATGACTGAGAATCTCCATAGTAAAATCATAAAATGTTTTTTTTTTCCCTCAAGTTGGGGGAAAGAATGGGGTGAAATTATCTAAACCCATTTTAATTTGAGTGACAGCAGTAGTCTCAAAGTTCAGCAAACATTTCCCTGACTGTCACCGTTCTGGAAAAGTTACATTTATAGGAAATTCAACAAACCGTTTAGAACATCAGGGGAAATTGAACTCTGTTGGTGTTAAACCATGCCTGCCTTCCCTGTAGAGCAGACGAATGTTGAATCTACATATTGCTCCTTTTAAAAAACATTACTTTAAAAAAAACCACCCCTAAGGACATGTAATTGGGTGGATTTCCACAACACATTAAGTTGTTAACAGTGGCTTAAAAGTCACAGTGGTTGAATTCACACAATATATGAAGGCAAAACACAACAGATGTGTTGTGGATTGGCCTGATGTATATTCCCAACCTTTTCATCACAGTTGCCATTACAAAGTAGTGTCTGCTTGTTTGATGCTACCTCTTGAGTTGTTAATTACTGTCTTCAAAATGTAAAGAAGTGCTAAATATGGTGGAATTTCCCCTGTGAGTGTTTTTTTTTAAAGAAATGGCTTTTGAACTCACAGGGTTTAGCAGTATCTCTGCTAGAAGGTAGTCGGTAATGTTTAAGCATTAAAAGCCATACACAATCTTAAAGCAATATTTTCTAAAATTTAAATTGGGAGTAAAACTTACCGACTTTTTTGGTGGGGGGGAGAGGGCATTTTGCAAAGCATTTTATATTAATGATAGAGTTTGTGAAGGCCAATATGCGGGAAAAGGGATGCCTTTTCAAGTATTTATAGAGGTAAAATTATAGAAGTGAAAAAGAAAACCCTATCATGTAGCGAAAGGAAGGAAAAATAATCTGATGGAGTCTCCATCATGCTAAACCCAAACTTTATTCTTTCCTTGCCAGACTTTGCTTGGTAAAAGCATAATGTGTTTTGAAGATTCCCTGCCTTAAGTCCTGCAATAAAGGAAATGTTGGACCCACTGGTGGGATTCAAATTATTTTACTACTGGTTCTGTGGGCGTGGCTTGGTGGGCACGGCAGGGGAAGGATACTATAAAAACTCCAGTGAGAGGTGGTATTTGCCGGTTGTCCGAACTACTCAAAATTTCCGCTACCGGTTCTTCTGAACTGGTCAGAACCTGCTGAATATACCACCTCTGGTTGGGCCGTGATATCTCTATTTCAGGAATCTCTTCCTTCACGGGCTCTCGTAACTCACACCGTTCTCCCTCTGCTTTGCCTTGTGTTTCTGTGGCAGGTCACAGTTCCTTGTCACGACCTAAATCTTTGCTGGTGTCCTCCCCTTCCACAAAGCTTCTTACCTTAGAGGAGGCCCAGGCCAGGACTCAGGCTCAGATAAATTCTCCAGCCCTGACAGACAGCAAGTACATCGAAGTAGGCGAAGGACCTGCTGCTTTGCAGGGGAAGTTCCATACCATCATAGACTTTCCATCTGAAAGGTAGAAGGGTCTGTCTGTCTGTCTGTCTGTCTGTCTGTCTGTCTGTCTGTCTGTCTAATTCAGGAGCCTCCAAACTTGGCAACTTTAAGACTTGTGGACTTCAGAATTCCTCAGCCAGCATAGCTCCACAAGTCTCCACAAGTTGCCAAGTTTGGAGACCTTTGGTCTAATTGCATTGTCCCACACTTAGGTTTTCCATGGTTGCATTGGAACCGTTTTGAAATTGAAATATTCTTCATTTTTCTCTCAGAGCACGTCTCTCTAAATGCCGCTGGCCTGTATAAAAGGATGTGGGCTTATAGCCTCTTAATAGTGCGAATTGCTAATGCTGCTTTCGGAGCCACCCCGGTGCATTCAATCCTTTTTTCTCAATGCCAAACCTTCTCTTGCTGTAGAAAGAGGCCTCCCAGTAAGATGAAAAAATCCCCCGTGGGCAGCTGGCGTTCCTTCTTCAACCTGGGAAAATCGTCCTCGCTTTCCAAACGGAAACTGCAGCGCAACCCAAGTGAGCCATCCGAAATGAAGGCGATAGCTCTGGCAGGTAAGGGCGCCCTGTAGCCATGACAGCAAGGTGTTTAAGGAAGAGACAGTGCTGCAGAGCTGAGCTTGGATGCTTCTGGTTTACTCCACATGGGCTGTTTTTTTAAAAAAATTATTTCAAAATAAATCACAGCATGCTCTGCTCCGAATGTAATTCAGAAAAGCCTGAATTCTTCCAGTTCCACAGAGGCATTTATACATGAGGACATTGCTCTCATTTCTTAGCATGCATTGCTAAAACCGCCTCTGTTGGCTCAGGGGCACTCCTGTGGAACTGAATTCCCCTCATTGCAGCCTGAAAACATACCTTGTTATATATTCTTGGTCAGTCCACTATGCTCTTGCATAATATTTGACCAGTCTCAGCTTCGTTTGATTCATACAGTGATTGTTTTCAAGACTAAAACTTCAACTCTAATATTTGATTGTTAATGTATTAACAGCTGCCAGAATTATATTTGCTAAAAATTGGAGAAATGATAAGATACCTGCGCAGGAGGAAGTGATTAAGAAAGTTTTGGATTGTGCCAAAATGAGCAAATTAACATTTGAAATTAGAGATCAAGAAGAAAAACAATTTTACAAGATATGGAGTATGTTTTTTTTTTAATTACATTTATATGCCGCCCTTCTCTGGAGACTCAGGGCGGCTTACAATTTTTGGAGCGCAACCCAATGCGCTCAGCAATAGCCTTCATTCCATTGTATATGCCTGCTTATTACTAAGCAGCATTTTACAAAGTCAGCTTATTGCCCCAACAATCATGGGTCCTCAATTTACCTACCCCGAGAGGATGGAAGGCTGAGTCAACCTTGAGCCTGGTGGGATTCGAGCCTACAGCAGTTGTAGGCAGCTGGATCTTAAGAGCAGGCATTTAACAGCCTGAGCTACCAAGGCCCATGTTTTACCAATGGTTAGATAAAAAAGCTTGGTAATATATGGATATAATGGAGATAAATAAAATTGTTGAATGGAAATATAGAGATTATAATATTGTAGAGAGTTAATAATAATGACATCGATTAATAGAGGAGATAATTTAGGTAATGTATGAATTAAAATGCATAAGTTTTTTTGAGATCTATCTAAATAGAAAATAGGTGGTTGTACCTTTCTTTTTTCTTTCTATTACTTTTTGTTTGCATTGTATAGTTTTCTTTTTTCTGTAATAGAGAGCATTGATGGTGAGGAGATGGCACTGAGATTTGTGACCGACCGACACACTTGAAATTGTTATTGGTTTATGTTTTTATGTTTGTTTGTTTTGTTTTTGAAAAACAATTTAATTTAAAAAAAGACTAAAACTTCAACTCTGTAAAGAATTTGACGTGTTCTTTTAGTCCAGTGTTTCTCAACCTTGGCAACTTGAAGATGAGTGACAGTCTGTAGCGATTCTCAGTCATCCAGGTCATGGTTGTCCCAAAGGTGTTTTTTCAGGAGGCCACTGGACTTACTTGTTTTTTCTTTGAAGACATTTTGCTTCTCATCCAGGAACTTTCTTCAGCTCTGACTGGATGGTGGGGAATGGAAAGAAAAAAACAAGAAAGCCCAATTGCTTCCTGAAAAAGCACCTTTGAAGACAAGTGGACTTCAACTCCCAGAATTCTCCAAGTCAACATGATAGCGCATAGCTGGCTGGGGAATTCTGGGGTTTGAAAATCCATTCATCTTCAAGTTACCACGGTTGAGAAGCACTGTATTAGACAACTCAGTTTTCATCTCTGGGGATGTATGGTCAGATTTTAAATTTAGTCCATTGTTTTGTTTCTGACTGATCAGGAGGAAGAGGAGACAATGGAACCCTGCGCTCTGCTAAGAGCGAAGAATCTCTCTCATCTTTGCATGCAATAGATGGCAAGTTGGCTTTTATTTGCATTTTCCTAAGAGCTTCTTCTAGAGATTCTCAAGTTTTTATTTTCTATACAAACATACCAATGTGTGAACAGTGTAGCACCTGAGTGTCATACATTTTAATGCAAATAAAATAGTATTAATCATGTTTGTTTCATTTAACAAGCTTAGATAGTTCTAGCAATACACATATTTTTATTAAATTATAATCACTCATTATTTAGTCATTCAATATTTCAATGTGTCATTTTTATGCCAATCACCCTATTCTAAGTGTCATACCTTTCAGCAGGCCGGCCTGGACTGAACCAAGAAAGGGGGGCGGGGTTCTGTTTTTAAAAAAATTAATAGTTTTAAATTGTTTTGTTCTTAAATTAGGCTTGTATTGTTTAATCCTTTTTTAATTAATTTATTGTATTGTATTTTTTTATTCTGTGAGCCGCCCTGAGTCCTTAGGGAGAGAGGGTGGCATACAAGTCTAATAATAATAATAATAATAATAATAATAATAATAATAATAATAATAATAATACAAATAGAATATTATTAATCATATTTATTACATTTAGCAAGCTTATATAATTCTAATAATAATACAAACATTTATGTTAAATTGAAATCTTCCATTATTTTGCTTATTCAACTTACAATCCTTCCTATTTGGTTATTCAAGAGAGCTTCTTCTAGAGACAGCAATGCATACTTAATATCACATCTACAAAGAATTAGGAGGCTAAAGTCTCAGGAGGCTTGTTTGTGTCTGCATTAGGTGAAGAAACTTGTGCTTTTTATCACTACCCTTTTTGGTGCAATTTTGGGGTGGGGGGGGAGGAATCTTTCCATTAAATAATATGCACAGAAACCTTGAGAGGTTCTTTCTTACTTAAACCTAGCAGGAAAAACAAAGCTGTGAAGACATTAATATGGATGCGGGGAGGGGCATAAACTTTTGGGACCAGACTTTAAGAACATCCTGTATTCTGATAAGTCCCCATATCAAGACAACATAACCTTATGTGCGGCCAGAATCTGAAAATAACATTTAACGCAGCACAGTACTTCAACAAAATGGTTCGGTTGAGATTGGCATATGTGGGACTGATGGGGGTAGATTGTAAGGGGTGACACTGAAATATAACTGTATTATATTTTATCTCTATGTTAAATTACTGTACTTTATTCCAATTTCATTTTAAACCGTATTTTATTCCAATTCCATATTATATTATTTTTATCAGATTTTAGTGATAATTTGTATCTGGAACTCTGCAATTTGGTGTGGCCCAAGGGCTAATCAGTAAAGTCAACTCAAAAAAAACAAACAAAACAAACCACCACCTCCAAACTACAAAGACTAAATAAAATATATCCCTGTATTTTTTACAGAAAACCAAAGAGCATCCGACCCTTTCACACAAGGGGAGCATTCACATAGCTGAGCGAAGTGCTAATGACTGTCTTTCCTCTTTTTCTTTTGGCCAGGTGAGGCTAAACTGTTTCGACCCCGAAGACCAAGATCGAGCAGCGATGCTTTATCAGCTTCTTTCAATGGGGAACTGTTGGGGACCATGAATCGCTGCAATTCTTACGACAATCTACCCCGCGACCAAGAAAGCGACGGCAACGAGGGGCATCTACAGGTCCCCGCCCTCATTTCTCCCAGGTCGGCCGAGGACGTCGACCTGAGCCCGCCGGAGATTGGGGTGGCTAGCTTGGATTTCGACCCCATGTCCTTTCAGTGCAGCCCGCCCAAAGCAGAATCCGAGTGTCTCGACAGCAGCACCTCCCTGTTGGAATCTGTGGACTACAACAAGGATAAACCAACCCTCTTTAAGAAAGAGCTAGACTCGGGCAGCCAATCTCATACGCCCTGCAGTGCCACCAGCTCGGAACCAGTTTCTCCCTACCAAGAAAAAAACCCAAGTCCCTTCTTCACCCTGGATTTGAGCCCATCTGAAGAGGGACCATCAAAACTCCTGTCTTTCTCCGAGAAGCTCACCTGTGCCTATTCCCCCAAGTTGGGTCAAAAGCCAGTCAGATCTCCGCCACTCGCTGCATCAGAGCCCGTTCCTTATGCTCTCCCCAGCCGCATGCCAGACGTGGTTACTGGAGGCGTGTCAGAAAGCGTTGGCCCTTTGGATTGGGCTCAAAAAAACATTGACAACAACGAAGCGTCCGGCATGTCCCGTTCCCAGCTCACAGTATCACCTTTGAGGAGCATTGAAAGTAGGCATGGTGAAGAACACCAGCAAGAACTCCAGAATACCGGAGATACCAAGAAAGCAGAGCTTCAGGAAGAGGTGGAACCACTTACGCTCAGCAGCGGCCAGAGTAAGCCTGTACCTTCTGGACTGACACAGCCAGGTACAGTGTGTTTTCCTCCATTTTTCCTTTAAGTTCACAAGCCGCCAACCTCTTACTTCTCTGCACGCCTTTAAAAAGAGGGGGAAACACTGGTAATAATGATAATAGTAGTAGTAATAATAATAATAATAATAACAAAGTATGTGTCTTCCAGAGCCTATAGAGGCTGCTTGGGTCCCGATAGTGAACATCAAAAGAACCTAAGCTCTGCAGCCTCCTTGTGTCTCACACACACACACACAACCCTGTGAATATTTTATGTAGCCCTGTCTCACTTTTTTTCATAACACGCCATGATCTCGTCCGATCAGAATGCTTCCTGATATATTTTTTTTAACTAACTATATAAATAAATACATTGGGCTGCACATGAAGAAGGGACCTTTTTTCCTGGCCAAAAGTAACCCGTGATTAAGTTGTGCAAAAGATCCCATCAAACGATCTGGCATTGTCTTTCTTTCTGCCTACCGCTTAGCCTTTAGGACCGCAACAGGAACTTTTAGACAATCTCGCGTCGGCTTTTTCACACCGAACTGCTATTCCCGTTTTGCATGCATGAGAGAAGACGCCCTTTGGTGACGCCAAGGAGTTGCCACTGTGAAATGTTGGACTATTTTTTTTAAAAAACCTTATTTTAAAAAAAAAAAAATTTTTTTTTTTATAATGATCTATAGGAAATTGCTCACTCTCCTTAATGGGGTAAAGTAAACCATTCTCTTTTGTTTTTGTTTTGTTTTGTTTCCACTCTTCTTCCCACTAGGAGCCGTTGCCCTTGCCACCCCCCAGGATTCTGTTCCAGTCAATTCTGTTTCTGTTGTCCCTCCTCCACCTCCGAGAAATGCCGCCCGCATCCTGGCTCTAGCCCTGGCCGAATCTGCCCAACAAGCCTCCGCTCAGTCCCAGAAGAAGCCAGATATTTATTCAGACTGTAACAACTGTGGGAAAAGCGAGAGTGCAGGAACTCTAGAAAAATTCCACCCATATCCCTGCTCTTCTTCGGAAAGGCTCCAGTTCTACGCTGCTCTGCCAGAGAATCCGCTCACTTTTCAGATGGTGGGGGATCTCCCGAGAAGCGGGTTGCCCGTAGTTCAGGGCCCCCAAAGCAGTGGCACGTCTGAAGGCGACAACCACCTCCACGTTGGCATGTCTGAACATCGGGACCTCTCCTCTTTCTCCAATAACATGGCAGGAGACCTTCACAGTGGTACTAACGTGGGCTGGGACCACTCCCACTTCTATCCATGTACAGTGGGGGACACACACCTTCTTACTCAGTCTTTTGCCTCTGAAGAACAGAGTCATCTTCATGCCTGTCCTGGACGAACGGTCCAGGCCGAGCCATCTACAGCAGAGATACCACTAGAAAGTCCTCCACTCCATGCTGGTGTCCCTTTGGATAAGAACCCAACCCAGGCCACCAAGATTCATCTTCCCCTCTGTAAAGTGGAGGACAGACTTCCTTTTCCTTCAGTCCCTCCTGGGGAGAAGAACGTCCCCGCAGATCTGGCCTGCGTAATGAAGAACCACCCAGCAGCTGCCAAACCTAATCCTGGCATGTCCAGACAGAACGTCCCACCTCCGCCTTCCACAGCCACCAGCAACATTACGTGGGGGGAGGCAGCTCTTCCTGCAGGAGGCCACCAAGTTCTACCCGTGAGACCAGGGGACCAGCCAGCCATGGGACAGACTCCTCCCAAGAAACCTTCAGGAGGCTTCAGTCAGGTAAAACTTTAGTAGGCTCCATGCTCGGTTCTCTTTTTGTACATTATAATTCAGGGAAAATTTCTGTCCAAAATAACATGACTTCTACTCTGCTCCTATCCCCCCTCCCCGCACCTCAGTTTACTTGATTTTTACTTGGCTTCCCTTTTCTATTTCAATTAACCATTTTTCCTTCTGCCCACGTTCCTTAAGGCGAGCATAGGTGCTCTGGATTTTTCCTAGGGCCTTTTAATGGATCCCAGGAGAAAATGGAACATTTGAGACTTTGGTTTCCAATTTCTCCTAAGAAAATAATTGTTAGCAAGGATGGAACATTTCGGTTTCCATTGGATGAAGTTTAGCGTTGCCATAACAACCTGAAGCACTAAATTAAGTGTTTAGCAGTAGGTGGTGCTATTCTGAAACACATTGGCTAGCTACAGTAAGATGGTTCATAAGCAACTATTATTGTTTTCAGCAGGGACCATCCTATTGCCTATTTGGTCCCATTTTCTTTAATGACAGTAGTAAACTAATCATACTATATAATTAATGAAGGATATTTGAACATTGCTAAAGATTCAGATTTTAACATTCTCCCGCCTATAGGCATGGAAAGTGTTACATATGGGCAATAAGTAGTAGCTGAAGACTTGAAAAAGCCCACATTTCTATAAGGTGACCCCAAATTTGAAGTATTAGTTCTCAGAAATGGCTTCACTACGTCTCATTACATTTCCCGTTAAAGTGATGTGAATGGTTTGATGTCTTGGCTGCGAATAAATCACCTGCCATCAAAAGTTGTACCTTTTTCCCCTGCAAAAGCTCTGTTGAGTTGCTAGTTTTAAAAACTAGTTTGGTTTGCAAGTGAAGTCTGTATTCATCTCAGCAACCATTTTGGGATTGATAACTCATCTTTGTGCTTTCTTCTATCAGGTACAAGGAGAGACAACTCCAGACAAATTGCTGGATCCTAGAACAACTGAGCCGGCTCCTGTCTTGGGTGCTGAGGCCAGCGCTACAATTCAGTGCACTTCAGCCACCCCAGTGGCTCTGTTTCACCAGGGACATTTGGAGAAACCCCGAGAAAATGCCAGGGCTCCACCTTTACAGATGAGGTCCGAATCTGTCCCAGCTCAATCGTCATACACTTTCATGCCTCCAGTACCGCCTGTGAGGACAATGGAGAGCAAACTTGCAGCTGCCATGCATTCCAACAGCACCGATATGATAAACCCTGCCAATTTCCATGCTTTTATGGCTTCTTCCTCAATGCCACTGTCAGCAGAGGATGTGTTGGCAACCCCTACCCTGTCTAAACAAGCATCCCTTCCATCAGCCTATTTCCTTCCCTCCAAGTCAGAAAGCATGCCGGAGCCTCCAGTGCATCCGAAACCCTCATCGGCTCACCAATACAGGGCTGAAAATAACCAGCCCCACCTTTTTCACAGCAAGTCTGAGCAGCATCCGGGCTACCCTTCTCTGTCAGAGACTCCCCCTTCCTTGGGGTCCCGATATAATGCGTACGGCAGTCAAGGAAAGAGCTCGTATGTTCACTACGCCAAGCCTCGCAGTCGGATCGAATATCTGTCTTCCCTAAGCCCAACGATGAGGAGCAGCAGCTGTGCAGAGGAAGCCCCACCCTACCCCACCATCCGGAGGGTGCATTCTCTGCATGTGTCCACCCCATCCGCCATCCGATCGGTTCCCATCTCCCGCACTGAGGTGCCTCCTGATGACGATCCTCTTTACTGCCCTAGACCCCTCCTCCAGTACAAGCCATATCAGCCCCACGGAGATTATCATGTCACTCAGTTGCAACCTTATTTTGAGAATGGCCGGGTTCATTACCGATACAGCCCTTACTCAAGTTCCTCCAACGTTTCTTGCTACACCGCAGGCGAGGGTGGTTTTTACGACTTGGACCCTTATGGTACAGTGAGGTTGAGGCAGTTCCATCCTCTCCCAGGCAAAGAGTTTCCCTCTTACTCCAAGTTACCGACTAAGAACCTCTATCGCTGTCCTGGTTTACCACCTTACTCTCGGGGAGGTCTTCCTGGGCACCTATCAGGCAAAGAGCACAGTTTCATTAGCAGGGATGTACCACCTGCCCCTGATGTCAAACCCATGTACGTCTCCTGGGACTTGGAAGATATGGAGAAATACTGCATGCAGTCCATCCGCCGAGAGAGCCGTGCCCGCCAGAAAGTCAAGGGGCCGGTCATGTCCCAGTATGACAATGTAGCCCCTTTGCTGCAGGAGGAGGTACGGGCCACGGACATTGTTCACTTGCGTAGCAAATCTGATCCTGGGAAAACTGGACTCCTCACTGTTGCTGACGGGAAAGAAGGGAGATACCTAAGCAAAGGAGGGGCACCCGAGGGAGAGGAACGCTACTATGGGCCCCAGCCGGAACCAGACATCGACAGAGCCCATTACCGTGGGGGTTATGGGAATGGACAGTCGGAGAAACCTCTGCTCCCTCAGAAGCAAAGCAGTCTCAGGAGCAGGAAACTGCCCGAGGTCGGTTCTAATTCCATTGAGCACAGAATGCACCTTGCACACGAAGCGGCCCACCGGCAGCCACCGGATACTAAAAATGCCCTTCCCTACCCCGATTACCGACCAAAGGGCCACCCATCGGAACCCACAGAATCCCTGACGTATCAGCACTCAGGTGGGAAATACATCCCGGCCAACCACGATGTGTTGAGACTAAACCACAAAGAGGCGAAGCTGGCTGAGGACGGAGAACGGGCTCGATCGAGACACCCGGCTGCTCCAGCTGAAAAGCACTCCAGAGACTGCCATAAAGAGAGTGAGCACTACGGGCAGCCTCCGGGCCCACCGCCTAAGCCGGAGCGGAGCCACAGCCTCCGGTTCCAGCACTCCGAGATTACACAGCGGGATGCCGGTCTCCTGTACCCATACCAAACCCTTGGCAAACGCCAAAGTACGATGACTGTGGTATCCCAGTATGATAATTTGGATGATTACCATACCATGCCTCAGCACCAAAGAGGGGGATACTCCGGAGGAGGGGGAGTTGCACCTTCTTTTCCTCATCCACATAATAGTAGGACTTACGCCACAGCTTTGGGCCAAGGAGCGTTTCTGCCATCTGAGCTTTGCCTTCAGAGGCCAGAGACGGAAGTCCATGCAGAGTGAGCTCGGGGGGGCCGAAGGGATAGAGTGTTAGCAGCCTCTGCTGGACAGTGGACTGGTTTTATTTTTTCAATGATGCACAAACATGCACACGAACACACAAAAGCAACTCCTTCCATTAGCCCTGTTGAGTTTCTGCTCTGTCCAGTCCTCATGCCGCTTATAGGGGACTTTTTTTTTAATATACACTAAATGTATAGATTTATCCCATCGTTTAAATGTAGCTTGCAGCAACCACACAGGCTTTTTTGTTAAAACTTGAAGACGCAACCGGTCTCCAGGAAGAGCAGCATTAAGGATGAAGAGAGACAGGTCGCACTGTGAATGATTCTCAGTTTCCATAGATTTCAACTCATGGCATTTCCCTTTAACGGTCCCTGTCCTTTAAAGCCACACGCATGATGTACGTATTGATAGGCTAACACAGACATTTCTTCTCCAGGCAAAAGTCCCCTTGTATGTGATCATTTAGAGGAAGTTTTACGGAATGCCAAGCTTTAGTAAATATTTTAACTTGGTCCTTTCGGGTTTTACGCCTCAAATTCTAGGGAAAAAAAAGAAGATTTTGCATCGTGTGTTATTCTCCCTTTAGTTATACCGCCACTTATATCTTTTTTCACCCTCAATTTTGCTTTCCCTATTTGTCAAGGTGCAAGCCAGTCACGTTTTGGGCGACTGGTATTGGTAAGAAGGTGGTGGGCTCTCAGGCATGTTACCTGGTCTATTTCCCCATGAAAGAAATCTATAATAAGCTGCTTCATATATTTGAGAAGAAAGGGGTGGGTGGGAAGGGAACCATTCATACATTATAAACAGAGCTTTGCTTTGCCAGGCCTACAGGCGGTGCCTCTATTCTCTCATAAAGGGGATCACCTTCCTGAACATATTTTCCCTAGCAAATGGCGCATCTTGCAAAAGCTTCTGAACAACAGAATATCCAGGGATTTTCCTCCTGAGTTGAGAGCCATTGAAAAATGCGACACTGGGCTCCTTTCCCCCCCAGTCATGGATACAAGAGAATCGTGATGCGTTTCATCGTTTTAGCAGTGGAAATTTATTTCAATGTTGTTATTAAGTAGCCTTGTGCCTAGCCTAACCGACAGTGGTCTAGAAAACAGTTCCATATTTCTTGCTGATTGCTCAGTTGGTGCTACTGATCAGCTGATCCTGGTAAGGCTCATCATTATGAAGTGGCGAAGGTAATACAGATGTAGGAAAATTCCAGTTGGTTTGAGGGGAGGGACAGTAAAACATGTCCCAGTACGCAGGCACCTGTTGTGTAGTGTTTATAGGATAGCGATGGGTTTCCTTAGTACTTACCTGGACTCAAACTTCCAGCAGTCCCAGCCAGCATGATATTGGGAGCAAGCAATGGAAAATGGTGGACTGGCAAGAAGTGTGAGGGAGGCTCTCAAGTCCCATGCTCCCCCCACACTGTACAGGAGACCTGTGTGCAGTAGATGGCCTGTGGGTACGCAACTTTCTCTCACTTTCTAAAGTTTTATTTTAAGATGCCTGTTGAAAGGGGAAGCTTTGAACTGCTTTTCTGGAGAAGTTCTAAATATGCACAGCTCTTAATCCTTGTGTCCTTGCCACAGAACTGGACCGCAGAGGGATCTTGGGTTTTCATGCTGCCTTAGGCTAGCTCAAAGAACATGTCAATGTTCCACTGTAAAAGTTTTCCAAAGTGGCCAGAGTCCATCCCAGGAATGCTTTCTTCTTTGAGGTCACCACAACAATGTAAAGCTAGAATGAGGCCCGTGGCATGCATCTGTGTCATTTCTCTGTGTCCGGGCCCTTGTTCCAGCATCATTGATGGGCATTAACTCAGAATACTACCTATGTCAGGTTTCCCTTGAGCAACATCAGGTAACTCACAACGGTAACAGAAGCTTCTCAAAACCAGCAAAATACCAGTTATTCAGATTGTTCCCTAACTACAGTCAAATTACATTCTTTTGGTTATTCCAATGCATATTTCTTTTGAAGTTCTAATTGTCTTAAGTACAGATTTTAGTGGTCAGGAAATTCACTGTGATTTAAGCTTGTATCTGTTGTCCCCCTTCCCTTTTTTAAAAACAAACAAACCTATTTTTGTTTGTTTATGCTGCATAAATAAATGTGAGAAACAGAGGAAGGGACATTCCAATGCACTAATGTCTGGAGCAAGCAGATTTTTTTCCTCTTTTTGCTAGGGTCTTTCCTTGCTCCTTCTAGCAAGCCCACTTGTAACCCACAAATGGCCGTTGTAGCTTCCAGCCTTTTGATCTCTTGGTGTTCTGTTGGTGGATGATGAGTTACATTGTTCGGTTTCCCTCTAGAATTCGGGCAAGGATATACCATTATCCTTAGGGCAGTTAAGGTTCAGGTTGCAATACCTACAGTTCAAACTTGTATCTTCACCAAAAAACCCCTCTCCATTTTCCTTGTATTCTCTCCTTACATCAGTCTTAAGCTATCTGCTGCCCAGAACCAACCTGATTTCTTTCCATGTCTGTAGCTCCTGTTTTTTGTCCCTCCTCTAACTGAGCTGATGATAATATGATCTGATCACTTTTGGGGGGAAGGGGAGGAAGAGCCCACTCTGCTTAATTTTTAAATACCATTTTCATTTATTGCCATAAATACCTGAGCTGCATCCTTGGGCCCCCTGCCCTGTCCACCGCTTAAAGCATTTAACCAAAACAATTTCAACATGGAATTGAGCGTTCAGTCACTGAATATCGGCACCTGTTGCATAGGGCCTCTACATGGTTGGGAAAGGGCTGTGCAAGGTTTCAGCTCAAAACCCAAGAGTTTAATGGCAGCAATTAAATTCAGCAACTTTTTCCTGAGCTTGAAAGAGCTGCAACAATCGACAATCGCTCTGTTCCCCCTATATTTCTATCACTACTTTTTTTAAAGCCCTCTTTCCTTCCCACTCCCATGAAAGCCATAGAATTAACTATGCAGGCCTGTTCATGTACCCTGGTTAATTTTGGAACACTAAGCTTTAAAGGAGACACACACACACACACACACACACACACACACCTCTTCTTTAATGAACCCAAATCTAGACTCCACTCCCACAGTGCAGGAAGAGTAAGCGTTGTTCATCTTCTTCTGTAAACGCTAAGGTTGTGATGGTTAAAATATATATGCTCATCAGATCAGCCATAAAACCTTAGCTCTAAGTAGCTGTGGCAACTGGCCTTCAGGTCCCAAGCAGGAATTTGATGACACAAACCATTCCACAGTCCCTTCAAGGTTCTTTCCTTTTGTGAATGAAACTTCAGATTCTGACTGTGGAATGTGCTCCCATCTCCATCAAGGTTTGTATGTGTGCTTAGAGGAAAACCTTTCCTCCCTTGCCTAGCTAAATTAGCAGGCCTTCGTAGGCCCTGCATCCTTGTTCCTAACGTTAAAACAAGTTTTTAATCAGGTGTAAAAGTTTATGCAGACGATAGTGAAAAACATTGTGCCTACGTCTTCGCAGACGTAATCTGGGGAGGGTGGGGTGGCTTACCGCTTGGAGGGAGGGTCACGGTGAGAATTGCACAGTTCTGGCAGAAACCGCCACACGCAACCAAAATTTGCTTGCTTTTGAAACGACGTTCCCCATTCATCCCAAGTGACCAGTGCCCTCTTTTATGTGTTCTTCCCCGGGACGCCCCATTTCGATTCGATAGGTTAATGGCAAAAAGTGTCAGTGGACTGCCAAAGTGACAAACACAGCATTTGGGAATGGTGTTGTAGACTTAGAGGATTCTGAATTTTAATTTTTCAAGGTGGCTTCGGCATGACATTTTCTCCAGAATTTTGTCCTATGGGAACTGATGCAATGGGCATGGTACACTTTGAACATGTGCTCAGTAACTTCAGTGTCTCCCGTACGTTTAATATTGTACAGCTCCATTGCAAAATGAACAAGAAATGATTGTTGTGTGGTTTATTTTCCTGCTGTGGAAACTTGAGTCGTCTGTTTGAGCCACATGAGAGGCTCCTTCTCTGAAAGATTGGGGGAGCTCTCTAAGTGTTCTCTTTTTAATTTATATAGTGTCTTATTTTTTATTATTTTTATTTTTTACTCTTGTGTGTAAGAACTGGTATAAAATGTATATGCCGACAAGCTCATGTTCTTTTATGTAAATATTTTTGTGCATTCCACTTCCTCTCCTCCCTTGTAAATATTTAGATTCTCATTTCTCCACGCTGTACGGGGGCAGTTGTGTTCATTTATTATTCTTATTTTTTAATTTGTACTGTAATGGTATGACCAGACTTCAGGTGTCTTGTGCTATTAAAAACAGAACAACCTAACAGTCCCACAAACCTCAGATGTACAACTCAGCAATTAATGAAGCCAGGTTAAAGTCTATGTTGTGGTCTCTGTTATTTTTCCTGCATTTTCATTTATTTTACAGAATTTATAGAGAGAAGTTGTAGCTTGGAACATTAAAACTGTCCATGACAGATAACACCACCGTGATTTTCCAAATGTAATGGTTTATCTCTTATCCTTAACACATAAGTGAATTTTATAAACACCAAAATTAACAATTGCACCTGTAATTTCCATGTAACACGAGAAAAGAACATCACCATCGTCCCACCAACCTTTTCTACTTCATGAAGAGTGTTCAGAGTAACATTTTCTCCCTTACCTGTTATAGACCTGGAGCACTCTTTAAAAGGGCAAGTGAGGTTCAAGGATCCCACAGTTGAACTTACAATTGAGAAAATATTGCGTTAACACGATAGAAACTCTAACAATTTTTGCAAAGTAAAACCATTCTTGTTTCTGGGGGTTTTGTTTTGGTTTTTGGTTTTTGCATATTTTTAACATTTTAAACATTTTGATTGCTTTTCTATTTATCTTTTTGGGTTCTGTAAGCCACCCAAAGTCACCCTATCAGAGAGTTGGGCAGCATCTAAAGTTAATAAAACAAATAAATAAAAGCAGCTGTCAACAATAACAATGAAGTACAGTACTGAAGCTTTTTAAAAAATTTCTAGATAAAGCAATTTTTCCTTTGTCTTTATTTCACTACCATACAATCACATTTTAAAAATGGAAGCTATGGAAACACACATCAAGGGATACACAAAGATGCTGTTCAATTCCACAACGCTCCCCCCAAACCAGAAATAATAATTTAAAAATTGCCCAGCTTTCAGCTGAAAGCTTCCTACAGTTTTCGTGTCTCTGATGATCCACGGCTCACCGTATATGGAACAGAGTTGCGGCTCCTGGGAAATTTCTGGGATTCCTCAAACGGGAAGGAAATATTACGCAGAATAAGAACTGGTTTGCCAAAATCCACTATTTCTGTTGTTTTAACATTTTGGCGTAACAAATTTAACAAAACATGGTTTTTTTAAAAAAAAAAAAGAAAGAAAATACAGGGATATTTTCAGTTCCAGAGCATTAGACAGGTTAGCAACATGAATCATAACTGCTACTTCATTGCATCTATCTTCAGGGGTATGATATAATAATCTGGTTGTGCCAAGTAATTAGTTATGTACTTCATACCTAAGCCATCACCCTCCAAGCAGGAATTATTGCCTGCTATTTATGTGAAGGAAATCAAAATACTCCTGTTTGCAACCAGCTTTTATCTGAAGCATATTTTATCCCTCACTTCAGCCCAAATGCTCCCCAAACAGCATAAGAATAGCTGGCAAAAGAATAAATCACTGGCTGCAAGTTTCCAGTGCAGAAGTTTTTAACAGGGAAGGGCAGAAGAAAGCATGACTTCGGGCATTGGTATATTAGTTTTTAATGAATGGCCTGTATGTGAACACATTTCTTGCCCTTCTTCCCCAAATAAGCTTGTTCATATTATCCTACAAAGCCACAGTTCCATGCAGAGAAGGAAAAAAAAATCGAACAGTCTGCTGGCTAAGATCACAAAATAAAATAACTCGAGTTAAAGGACCAGTTTTGGTCTAGTGTTAAGCAGTGGTGGGATTCAATTTTTTTTACTACTGGTTCTGTGGGCGTGGCTTGGTGGGTGTGGCAGGGGAAGGTTACTGCAAAATCTCCATTCCCTCCCCAGCCCACCTGCTTTCCAGCTCCATTCTCCTGTGCAGGGCAACAAAAGAAGACCCAGCCGATTAGCTGGGACTTAGGAGGCAGAGAATAGATGGGGATGGGGCCAGTCAGAGGTGGGATTCCAAACTACTCAAAATTTCCACTATCGGTTCTCCAGAACTGGTCAGAACCTGCTGAATACCACCTCTGGTGTTAAGGTCCTAGGCTAGAAGCTGGGTAACCATGGGTTCTAGTCTTGCCTTAGCCATGAAAGCCCACTGGGTGACTTTGCCAGTTGGCCAATCACCAAGAAACCATGAGCTCTAATCTCCCCTTGATCATGAAAAGTGGCTGGATGACTTTGGGCCAATCACTAGGGGACTGTGAGTTCAAGTCCCGCTTTAGCCATGAAAGCCATCTGGGTGTCTTTGGGCTGGTCACTCTCAGTCCAACTTGTGTGACAGGGCAGCTGTGAGAATAGTAGGAGGAAGGAGGTATGTTGAGCATGTTTTCTGCCTTGAGTTATTTGTAAAAGTAATAAAGGCGGGAATAAATAAACAATTGGTGCTGATTTGAGCAATCCCCAAATTTGTAATTGGTAGTAATAGGAGCAGTCCCCACATCCAGCTATTCTGCAGGTGTCTTTATTGCTGCCAATTGCTATTGTACAATAACAAGCAGATATTCGGCCAGCTTACCACTTAAAAATGAATTTGATTAAGAAGGATTTTGGAAAACAACGTACAACTGTAGCGATCTAATCCATGCTTAGAATAATAGATTTTGTACAGTACCAGCTCGGCTAGAGAGAAAAAAAGCCAATACTCATTATTCCCACCAGGGGGCAGTAATTCCCTGTTGAAATTATTTATGTGATGCGCAGTGGGGGCCCCTGAAACTCCATGGAACTCATTAAAATTTGGCATATGCATTTTGTAGTTTGGGCTTTTTTTTAACGAATACAAGTGGGTTATATGCAGAAAAGTATGGTTTAAAATTTTAATGAAGTGTTCTTTCAAATCCGATAGCTTTCTGAGTGTCCTGTCTAAAATCAAAGGATAGCATGAAACTCTTCCTTTATTCTTTCTGTCTCTCTCATTCTCTGTCTCTCCTGTTTGCTTACCAGCCTCGCAACACCGTTTGCTCTATTGGAAGGGCTTACTGGTGATCATCTCAGAAATATTTACTTTCTCCCTGTACCGGTTGTCCTCAACTTATTCTTTAAATAATTCTGGCTCCAATTGTGAGTCAAGGACTACCTGTAGACTTCCCTGAATCGCAATCCTTTATTCTCTTTCTGTTCAACCACCTATCTTAAATGTCTATGGAGCTTCAGTCATCCAGGTCTTGGTTGTCCCAAAAGGTGCTTTTTTTTTTCTCAAGAGGCAAATGGACTTCTTGAAAAAGCACTTTTGGGACACCATTTTTACTTCGACTTGATTCTACCAGTGGAAACACCAAAAGCTTTTGCTATCACTAAAGGACACACAAGTAGATTACTTAATGCCTTAGTGAGACCACACCTAGAGTACTGAATCCAGTATTGGTCACCACATTATAAAAAAGATGTTGAGACTCTAGAAAAAGTACAGAGAAGAGCAACCAGGATGATTAGGGGACTGGAGACTAAGGCATATGAAGAATGGTTGCAGGAACTGGTTATAGCTAGTCTAGTGAAGAGAAGGATCAGGGGAGACATGAGAGCAGTGCTCCAATATTTGGGGGGCTGCCACAGAGAGGAGGAAGGGGTCCAGCTATTTTCTAAAGCGCCTGTAGGCCAGACAAGGAATAATGGATGGAAACTGAACAAGGAGAGATTTAACCTGGAAATAAGGAGAAACTTTCTGACAGTGAGAACAATCAACCCATGGAACAGAAGTTGCCTTCGGAAGTTGTGGGAATGCCATCACTTGAGACCTTTAAGAAGAGATTGGACTGCCATTTTTCTTGTGTAGGGTCTCCCGCTTGGGTGGGGGGTTGGACTAGATGACCTATAAGGTCCCTTCCAACTCTGATTATCTGTTATCATTAATTATTAATTTTATTTATTTATTAGACTTGTATGCCACCCTCTCTCCCTAGGGACCCAGGGCAGCTCACAGTATAAAATCACAATACAAAAAATAGATTAATTAAAAATAATTAAATTACAAGCCCAATAAATCTAAAAACCAGTAAAATTTAGTAAGATTCCATTAAAAAACCCACCCCACCTCATTTCAGTCCAGGCCAGCCTGCTGAAACAGCCAAGTCTTTTATCTTATTAATGTGGGCAGCTTACCCAAACCAGCCTCAACTCCATTCTTTGCCTCCAACTCCAGAAAATAATTGTGAGCATCCTTCCATTCCTACTCCTATATGGAAGGACTTGGGTGAGTTTCAGAGCCATCCAGGACAACAAACATGGTTGCAAATATTTATTCCAATGGTTTTTATAGCCTGGCTTTTGAAGATGGATAGCCTCTCTGTGCTTCTTTTCAGTTTTACAGTCTAGGGGAATTTAACATTTGGATTAAGAATTCCCCCAAATTTAAATTGGGATGAGACTAATGGGGAAAACCAGGCTCACCTTGTTGAGTTATCATTTGTCTTTTGCAAGACACCAGCTTGAATCATCCCGGTCCTTGGTGATCTATACAACGTTGTCACTTTGCAAGTGTCACAACAAAAGGAGCTGTCAGAAATCAGGCTTGTTCTGGCTATTAATAAGCCTCTCAGCTGAGGTGATGGTAAGAGGCTGAAGATGTTGAGTGTGGCTAAACAGCTGATACAACATTTGCTTTGTGGTGTCGGGGATAGTTTCTTTGTCACATGAAAGAGGGGTAGGGTTTTTTCCCCTTCTTCTCTCCACTTGGATCATAAAGAGCCAGACTGAAGTTCAAAATAAATGCTAGAACCAGAAGGCAACGTGGAAGGGGGACTTGTGATACCTTGGATTTCCAGTCCTGCCACCCCCTCCACCCCCAAACAAAGGCAGTGACAAGGGAGCACACATCATCCAAAATATCTAGAAAGCACCAGGTTGTGACCTTTGCACAAGGAGACTTGAATTTGGAACGCCTGTACTTTTAAAATCTCTCCCCTTGTATCTGGCATGCAACAAAGCAGAAGCTTCATTAGTATTCTTAGGAAATACAAATGATAGATGGAAGTGGCTCAGTATTTTTGATGGAAGTGTGCTCACCTCATCCATAAGTGGCAAAGACAGATTTGACTGAGAATGTGGGGGAGGCTTCCAAGAGGAAGAGAGGAAGAGAGAGGGGGGAAGAAAGGAAAGAAAGAAGGAAAGGAAGGAAGGAAAGGAAGGAAGGAACGAAGGAAGGAAGGAAGGAAGGAGAGAAAAAGAAAGAAAAAAAGAAGGAAGGAAGGAAGGAAGAAAAAGAAGAAAGAAAGAAAGGAAAGGAAAGGAAAGGAAAGGAAAGGAAAGGAAAGGAAAGGAAAGAAAGAAAAGAAAGAAAGAAAAACTTTACTGTTTTGTCTTCTGAGTGACAGACCTGCTCTGGCAAGCCATTTTGTGCTCCCAGAGGCCTCCAATCGCAGCCATTTGTCTGAATGCCCATTGACTCAAAAGGAGGTCTGTACTTGCAAGTCCTCCCAGGCAGAAATTTACCATCATAAAAAGAGCTTTATAAAATTAATTAAGGTTACCAATTCCAGCCTCCAAAGCCTTGAACCAGAAGGAGTAAATAACAAGTGATATAGAGGGTTCTAGTTTTAGACACATAGAAAAGAAATAATTTGAAAAAACAAGTCCCCAGTTGATGAATCTCAACCTGTTGTAAAGCATCAAGCAGATTGCTCACACTCAGTATTCAAAAATTGGAAGGTGGAAGATGAAGCAGGCCAAGACATCTCTTCACCCTTGATTTCCTTCCTTCCTTCCTTCCTTCCTTCCTTCCTTCCTTCCTTCCTTCCTTCCTTCCTTCCTTCCTTCCCTCCTTCCCTCCCTCTCTTCTCTATAGCAGCCCATCTCAATCAACTCCATACGTATATATCACAAATGGGTCTTAAATCAGGGCTGGGCTGCTGGGGGTTTGCAGGGGTTCGGGACAGCCCTAGCTAAGATTCTGTGTAGTTTGGAGAACCCCCAAATCCCACTCCTGGCTGGCCCCACCCACCCTGCTCTGCTCCTCCCAGGAGTCCCCATGCTTTGAACACAGGTAAGAGCAGTGCGCGCTGGAGGCTCAGGGAGGGCGAAAAACAGGCCTCCTGGAAGTTCGGGAAGGCTGGAAATGGGTCCATTTCTGGCTTCCAGAGAGTATCCGGAGCCCAGGGAGGGCAACCCCCCCCCCGCCGTGGTGCAGGAGGCTGACTAGCCACGCCCACCATGGCCGTGTCCACCCAGCAATGGGGCAGAGAACCCGTTGCTAACATTTTTGAAGCCCACCTGTCTTAAAGTCATATAAGCTGAAGGCTAATGTCATGCCAATGAATTCCATAATTAGGGCTGCATTTCAGTACTGTTGGAGATGGGAGAGGAGAGGAGATGCTTTAATCCAGGGGTGTCACACTCAAGGCCCACGGGCTGGATGTGGTCGGATCCAGCCCATGGGGCTGTCCTGGTCTACCCAGTGCGAAGAGGAAAGGTCAGGCCAGCGTAGCTTCAGCCCGATCTACACAATGCGAAGAGGAAACATGCCAGCAATTTGGGGAGTGGTGTCAATCTGGCCATGCCCACCCAGTTGGCCACACCCACCCAGTTGGCCACACCTCCCCCCTGAGGTCACCCACAGCCCTGGTGCAGCCCGCAATGAAATTGAGTTTGACACCCCTGCTTTAATCCATTGATAGCAACATCTGAGCACTACATTTGCTTCACTCTACTTTAATCCCTTTCTCCTCCATTCTGCCTAAGCCTTTACTTTTGTGCCTCCCTACACTGAAGTATCTCAATTCTTTCATAAGACACTTGGTCCAACTGCTGGTCTCCTGGACTGCACTTTTCCAGGTGTAAACAAATCCCTCCCTTTTTAAATGGGGCATCCAGAACCTTTACCTATTAACTCAAGGAAATGATCATCTCATTTCTGGATCTTCAGAGAAGCCTTTTTTTGAAAATTTTGAAGATTCCTTGCTTAAAAAAAGGCATGAGAGGTCACATAAGGAATGGCAATGCTCCTTCAAATTATTTTGAATCTTATTTTTGCATCTGCATTAACTGTCACATTCTTAACAGCCTTGGAAGTGTTGCTGTGAAGACATTTAATCTCTTCTTTAGAAAGTTGACAGCACACGAGGGTGTTCTCATGCTTTCGAAAGCCATCAGGAGGGGTCCATAAATCCATCTACTTTTTCCTCTTTGGCTTTTAAAAATATTGACGGCCAAGATCGGTACATCCCAATGGATCAGTTTAATTAGATGTTGGAGATGTTTCATTCAGCCCTACCAAATCATTATACCCAGATTTCAAAATAATGTTGAAACTGTGTAGTCGGGGCTCCAAAAAGCTGAGTGATGGACCCCCCCAAAGAGCCCCACTCTTTCCTCCCACTCTAAATCTCGAATTACATTTGAAATGATTTACTGGTCCAATTACATTATGTTCCCTGCTCTTTCCAGGGTGAAAACCGGCAGCAAATGTTTCCTGTACAGTAAAATAAATTGTAGATATTTCCCAGAGTAGTGTTGTTTTAGTGGCCTGGGAGGGGGTGGGAATTTGCTGGGTCTTTGTCATATCTTCTCTCTCTCCACTGTATTTAATGTTTGCCAAGTCAAAGCCACTCCCTTAAGTCCACTATTAGTTCCTCTTCACAAGGTGTTTTACACCAGCAACTGTACAGACTACCAGAAAACTGAATCTGCTGTGGATCCAGCTGTGAGTAGGGTTCTCATGCTGTGCTAAACCAGGGTCATCTTAGCCACAAATGGTTGACGGAGCCACGATTGGCTGAATTATGTGAATTGTTTTTAAACTGGTACGTAGATTGCTTGGTTTGGGTTTAGCATATCCTGTAAATCCAGCTATTGTAGCTTGCAGACTACAATTTATGCTTTAGTGCAGGGGTATCAAACTCAAGGCCTGGGGGCCAGATCTGTCCTGTGGGGTGCTTAGATCTGGCCTACAGGCCCATCCTGGAAACAGCAAAGGACCAGCCTGCGGTGCCTCTGCCAGTGAAAACAGAGCTTGGGAGGTGGCTCTTCCAGGCCCTGTTTTTGGCCACAACGGCCTTCTGCAACCCTCTGTCAGCAAAAGCACAGCTCTGTTTTCACTGGCAGAAGGCTGCCAGGCCATTGCAGCCAAAAATGGGGCCCAGGGAGGCACACACAGCCCACTAGACCTCCACTTTCGCTGGCAGAGGCTGCAGTAGGCCGCCGCAGCCATTTTCACTGGCAGAGTGCTCGGACCACTACAGGCTCCCCCAAACATGAGTGATGTCAAGTTGGCCATGCCCACCCCGGCCCCCAAGGTCAAACACAACCCTGATGCGACCCTCAATGAAATCGCATTTGATACCCCTGCTCTAGTATGAACAGGTGGGGCTGATTCAGTGAAACACAGTTAAGCAAACTACAGCTTCAGTGCCCTGTGTGAACCAGGTCACTGAGTTAATCAATTACAAAAGAGAAGAAAGACTTCTGCAAAAAATAAAAAATAAAAGAGGGGTCTGTGGTTGAGTGAATGCTTTGCAGGCTGAAGATGGCAGGATCCAGCCCTGGGTAGAACTTTAATTTTCAGCTGAAATGGCTGGCCAGAGAACCATAACAAATGAAGGATCAGCCTAAAAGAAATCATCCTGCTGGAATAGTAATATTGGGCCATGTGGACAAATAGCCTGAACTGGGATGAAGCAACTACTATGTTTTATGGACTACCAGAGTAATGGACACATACCCCGGTTTTGCAAAGTTAGCCTCAGCCTTCTCATTTGTTCTTGAGTAGTTTTCTAAGCCAACCCTCTACAGATGGATGCAGCCAACAAGCAGCAGAGTTATGTCCAATTCTTATTTTCGACTTTTAGTTGCTTGGTTTATTTATTGCAAGAGCTTTGCCTTGATGGAAGGAAAACTGACTGTTTAGGGAAAGTTTTTGGACTCTTAAGGAAGAAGGATGGTATGGGGATTGTGCCTTTGAAGGAGGCAGCACATGGCAAAGATGGGCAGAGGGCAAGACAAGAGATAACACATCCAGGAGCTGGATAGGAAAGACAGTAAAGGAGCCAGGAACTGGATAGGAAAGATAGTAAACAGCCACTTTCTGGAATCTCCAAGGATATGTCTGCTTGGGTGAGAATATAGATTTAGTCTGGCAAGATTCTGTCCATTTGGTGTGAACAAATCAAGAATTGAACTTTGCCGCTGTTCTTTGGCTGGGCCTGACAGATGTAAACCCCAGCAAGCCAAATTTAAAGGGCTTTCAACATATCCCTAAGAGTATCCAATTAACAAGGAAATGCTGGAGATGTAGGGTTGGTTTTGCTAAGAAAGGCTCCATGAACTGCAATCTCTGGCAAATGCCTGCCTCTGAACTGTAGGAATTCATCTCCCTGTGATGATAGTCTTGCTTAAAGTAGCCATTGGCTATTGGTGTATCCCCAACAGAAGCTGGAACAAACTTTGAAGAGCCAGAGGGGAAAAAAAAGAATCTATGGGCCAAACTGAAACCTTAAAAGAAACCTAGTTTGATCAGCCACTTTCTCCATGTTCAAATCCCCCCCCTTTTTTTTTTGAATAGAATTAAGCTTGAGAATTGGGGATTGTTCCAGCTGGGAAGGGCAATTTAACACAATGGGAGTGCACAGATAATTGACACATCCTCGGACAGCATACTGAACCAGACTAGCAATTTGGCACTCTTTTTCTTCCATTAAAGCAACTTTCAGAGGGCAAATGGCAAGCTCTTGGCACAACTTCCACTGGCCAGAGATGGCTGCGGTTCTCTTGTTATCAGCGTCTGACATACCAGTGAGATTTGGGGATATTTTTAGATGGATGGCTAACACGGGCAAGTTACCAGGCTCTGAATGTGTATTAAAGTGGAAAGATGCTAAGATCAAGACAACTCAAGTTCAAAGAATAGTCTTCTCACACCAATTTTATCTGTAGTGCTTATGGAGACCTTATTCTAAACATGCAGGGGCATATTGGTGAAGGTAAGATGGGCAAAATCATGGCACTATTTCCTTTGAAAGTAGCTAAGGCTTTCAAATAGTAATTATTTCCTTAATACATTGCTTCTCTGGGCCCAAGGGCATCTGTTAATTTTCTTCCTTGTACTTGTGCAGAGATGCTTGAGAGATAGCTTGCTGATTGATGCAAGATAAAATGGCTCATGAGCAATCAGTTACACAAATTACATTAGAGGTGGATTCATAAACCTTGAGTCCTTTGAATGGTGAGATTTAAAAAAAACAGTAGTGGATTGTAAATGGATATTGGAGGACAGTCACAGGAGATCTTAGCTACTGATCAAAATCTTCTGCTTGGGTAAGGTAACACAATATTTCTATTTGTGTTGATTCCTTAGAATCAACACAAATGGAAATATTGTGGTCCATCCAAAGGTTTAAGAAGAATCTACATAGGCCAGATGTAACTAATCCAACATTCTGCTCTGAGTGACTGCATTCATATTGGTTTTAGCATGGTTTGTCACTTAGCCTGATGTGTAAATCCAGTGCAAGACAATCCAAAGTAATCATAGTAGCTAATTCAACAATCCTATCAGAGATGGTATCCACAATCAGTTTCAGTCAAATGCATGATTGAACAATACTGGCTTCACTTCTGAAAAAAAGGAAGGTTAGGATCTCTGGTATCTTGGGGAAAGAGTGTTTCACAGAGCAAGGACTATTACAAAGAAGCCTTAACTTGTCTGCACCTGTCTTGCTCTGTAAACCATGGTTTGTAGCTTACCATATGTAAATCCAATCATTAGCTTCATATGCCATGGTTTTGGCTTAGCAATATGTATAATTCCAGCATATTGTGCTTGACGTAAGACACAAGTGACCCATGGTTTAAGCATGCTATGTGAATTCAGTCAGCAATTACAAATTTATATGTGATCAGCAGTTCTCCTGAATTTCAGATGGGAGCTTTCTCAGTCTTGGCTCAAAAAAATATTAAATTTAGGATTCCCTGTATGTAAGATCAACCTGAGGGGCATTTTTCCCCCTCAATATTTCACTGAATATATGACACTGCAGTATCATTAATGGACATCTATTCTGTCCATCAGCATGCAAAGCATAACAAAGAAGCAACCGATTCTATTCACCTTAATAGCCATCGCAGCCATCAGCCTGGCTTGCAGCACTCCAGTTGACCACTAGATGGAAACAAAGAGTTAGAATTATCTGTATATCTTTGCTACCATCTAGCAGTTGCAGTTCATGTTTGCTATCAGACTGTTGGACTGTGAAGTCAGAAAGGCCTGGAGCAGAATTCAAACACAGCCAGAAGGTTTTTCCCCCTCTCACAAACAGTTAATTAAATTATAGAAACTGTGGAGACCAATAGATTTCTCCTGACACTTCTCCCAAACTTCATTCAATGGGAAACATCCTTTGCCCTCCTGAAAGCACCAAGGGGAACACACATCTCAGCCTTCTGCCATTTTGACATTGTGTGTCCGTATATGCGGGATGAAGCTTCAATACGCAAAGCAAGGAAACAATGAACACAGGTGGGGTGAGTGGAGATCAGTAACCAAGGAAACTGAGAGGAAGCAGATTTCAAGGCTAGAACAATGCAAGGCAAGAAGAAAGGAGCCCAGCGTGGGTCTTTTTGCAATGGTGGCTCTTGTGAGACACAATTGCAAGCCACATTGGCTGACATCAGATCTGGAGGAAGGAGGGGCGCTACCACAAATCCTTCAAGATCAACCACCAAAGGTTTTCCCACTGTACAGGGATCTGATGGAAATATTGACTCAGCAGGGCAAACATTTCAGAAGAATTACTAAGAGGTCTGACTGGAGAAAGCAACAAGGCTTTCCCCTATGAGATGAGGTGGCATCAGCTAGGGTTTAGCAACATGTCCAAGCTTGCACCTGTGATAAAGAGGCATGGGGAATTGGAACAGCTTTGCTCCAGGTTTTTCACCGTATGCACCAATTAGATTGCAAAATACATGTGCATTTTCCATCTAAATAAAACTAAGATGAATCAACCTGGGTACTGTATCATTATGTATGCAAGCCATATATTAAGCTTTGGCCTGCTTAGTTATAGTTGGTTGGATAAAGCACATTGCTTGTAAATCATATCAGCTGGAGTCCTACAACAAAGCATGTAACAAACAAGCAAATCAGGTTTGAGCCATGAATAAGGTACAAATAAAGGAGAATGGAAGATGAAAAAGGTCCGTACCTTGCACTAAGCTATAAGTTGATTTGTTCAAAGATCAAATTATATTCTGCTAAGACTATCCACTGCACCAAGCTATAAACTGCAGTTTCAAAATTACTGGGATCATGCAATTTGCTAAGAAAACAAACCATATTTCAGCTTAGCGCAACATGCAAATCCACAAGCTAACTGCATTCAAGCTGGCTAAAGCAGCTTGCTAGATGGGCCACAAAAGCCAAGTATGCAAATTTCCCATGATCACATTTTAAAAGGCCAACAGTAAGATCAGCAGTGGCATGAACATACTTAAGTTATGAAAGAAACAAGGATATGACTGGCTTTAAACAGTCTTCTATTAACCAGCATCCTTGATTTTGTAGTCTAAACAAGGGGTGAGATTCAAATTTTTTTACTACCGGTTCTGTGGGCGTGGCTTGGTGGGCGTGGCAGGGGAAGGATACTGTAAAATCTCCAGTCAGAGGTGGGATTTGCCAGTTCTCCAAACTATTCAAAATTTCCACTACTGGTTCTCCAGAACTGGTCAGAACCTGCTGAACACCACCTCTGGTCTAAACCAGGGGAGGGGGTGTCCAACCTTGGCAGTTTTAAGACTTGTGGACTTCATCTCCCAGAATTCCCCAGCCAGCATTGAGTATCAGATCTCAATGCCTACTGCATTAAGAAGACCTGTGATTCTTGAATGGGCTCTGCACTTCTGAGAAGAACTTCCTAGGTTTGAGTCCATCTGTCCAGAGAACTAAGCATGTAGGTCATGTTAGATTCTAAGCCTATGCATTGCTCTTTTGTGTTCTATTCACAAGGCCTTATATGCAGTATTGGTGGGCAGAACTATACGCCTTTTATACTTCTGTAGAAGTCTGCAGTGCATCAGGAGGAAGTTCTGCAATGTTGTATCTGTAGTCCAGTGGCTAATAACCACCTAATTCATTTTTGGAAACAATAGAAGAGAATGTTTGTAGCTCAGGATTGAACTGTGGGATCCTTGCTGCTCTCTGAGTTTGGTTGTTTTCTTGCTGACATTTCATGACCTAGCTAGGTAACAACATCAGTGCTAGAAGAGAGTGGGGTGTGCTCTCTGGCTTGCCCTGTCGGTGTTGGTGAGAGTATTTTTAACGGTTCCTTGATTAGGCTGTTGTTTACGGTTTGATAGTTTGCCTGAGCTTGATAGTTCCTTGGTTGAGATATTATTTACTGCCTTTTGGAAAATCAGTATTTGGATATTTTAGGAGGAGAAAGAGGCTCAAGATTCCAAACTTTAAAAGTAATGCTGTTCTGAAAGATTAACTGGATTAAATCATTAGGTGTGCCAGCTCTAATGGCTTAGGGGCCAACTGTTGCTTTAACACTTCAGCACCATGGAGAGCAACTAGCAAGGCATACTTTTCCTTCTTCTCCCAAGTCATGGTTAATTTAACACTTCTAATTGAAATGGAAGTTAAATGACCTCCTTGTTTTCTTATTCTAGTGGTGGTGCCTGTGTGTAAGATGTATCTTTTGCAGATACAGTCTAAGGGTAGAATGGATAGAAATGTTGAAAACTGGGTGCTAAGGCAGCTTGCCCATTTCCATTGCAAGGAACCAATTAAGAACATCCATTTCCCAGACATCTAGTTCCCACATCTAGTTCCAACTTCTCCTCCTACCATGCTTACCTTTTCCTTTTTCTGGGAAGGTGGATACATATTTTTTTAAAACAAAGAATTGAGCATCAACCAGCTTTTTTTAACCTTCAAGAAATCTTATGTGGTCCATTCAAGGATGAGAAGCAATTTTGGAAATAAAAATAATGCTAGAAAAAGATGCTTTACCTGGAAGCCAACCATCTCCTCCATTTTTCCCCTTTAGTTAAAATATTCCTTCAAAATATGAAAAGACAAGGGGAATAGAAAACTTTGGAGGCATGAAAGAAGATGCCTTTGGTGTTCCATGAATTCTCTTCCCCATTTTGGATTCATGGTTGGGACCATGAAGATGCCGTTATTTTTATGTCAAGCATCATTTCCTCATGCTCAACTCATTTTATTGCTTCTGACATCAGAGTTGCAACTTCAAAGAGTTAATATTTGGGGGCTTTTTCCCATGGAGCTGGAAGGGAAAATCTGTCTTCAGGCCTCTTCCTTCTCTGTTTCAAATATATGTGTCATTAGATCTATCTCAAGCAGTGGGCATAAGTTGGAAGTCTTAGTTTCTTAGGAATGAAATATCATCTCTCAACAAAATCCTATCAACCTTTCAAGTGAGAAGTTTTCACTCCATTTAATACTTTATCTGGAGTGTTTTTATCTACATCTCTTTCCTATGTTTCACTTGATGCATTGGCTATCTTCCCTTAGCTATAGCTGCTTTAATAATCCAATTGTCTCATTTTCTTCCAGTACAAACAGATATCTCACATAGTCTCTTAAAGATAAGATCAAAGAGCTGTGATAATTACAGTTTGAAAACTTGGCTCATCCATCACCTCCATTAAATTATCAAATGATTTTAAAATCCCATTTACCACACTATCTTTTAAGTATTACAACTTTTTTTCCCTTCCAAAACAGCACTAAATGTACTTTTCCAAACATCCACCAGTGTTGAAATATTTTTGATATTACACTGTAAAATTTTGTTCTGAGCAGCTGATGCCTCCCTCGGTAGAGATAGTTGACACTTCGTTCCACAACTGTTCTTCCATTTTATGACATATCACATTCTTTTCCATATGCATTATGATGAATAAAGAATTTTGTGGATGCATATTTCATGGTAAAATCATTATGTTTTCTGTAGTAGAACAAATATGGAGCATTAATCAGGAACAGTTCACATTGCCAAAGATTGCCTAATTTTTGAAGCAACTCATCTAGAAGCTTCATAACATGACTGGTTTTGATTAAAATCTGTATAGACCGACATTTTTGTGGCTCTGTACAAAGTGAATTTGATTTGGAATTGATTCAACATGTACCAACATCTTGATTCAATGTCAATTTTTTTTTTCAAAATGGGGCAGAGGAAGGAAGGAAATGTTTCATAATTTCATCAAAGCATCACCATTCCTTTTGATGGTAATAATCCGATCGTGGTTGGTCCTGGTTTAGAAATGAATAAATAGAATAAAAATCTGTTTGGGGGTGCCAAGATCATCCAGGATTGACACAAATCATATTTGCCTGATTGAGAATTACGAATCCTCTTGGTTCACATTATCAGTCTATTTTGGTGAAATCATTTCTTAATGCTTATTTTTCATGTTGATGCATTGAAATCTGTGAATCTTTCAGTTATGAAAACTCACCCTAGTTTCACAGTTGAAGCAGTAGAACCATGACTGAAAGCATATGCATTATTAATTCTGTAGTGGAAAAAATGAAGTTGCCTTTTCATTTTAATTTAGTAGTGCTGAACTAATGGCATTTTAGGGCTTATTATTTCCACTTTCTCATAACTATGGCCAGATTTTGAGTGATAATCAGGGGGTTATTTGCAATGAGAAGCTGTGCTAGTTTGCATATTATGGAGAGCTACTGGAGAGAGCTGTGAACAAGTCTGTTATGTTGCCTATTGTTAGCTCAATCATGTACTCGAGGCATGTAGCAGTCTCTTGTTAAATTAAGGGAAATTCTAATGTGAATTACAGTTGAAACAATAATTGTGAAGCTGATTCAAAGCTGGTCACAAATTTTATTGCAGCTAAAGTCTGTTATCAGGACATATGTCCATATAAAGTCAGGTATGAACAATCAGACCCTTCATAAGTGAAAAGTTAGAGGTAACTACTTTATTATGTTCTGTCTACAATACAGGAATCTCCCCAGATTGATGGCTTACACTTAAAAGTGCGGGACCAGTTTCCCCTCTCTAATCATGTCCCAGTTTAGGGCACCATTGACTCTAAAGCATTGACCAACATTTCTGGCTCAGTGGATTGGCAGAAACAAGGAGGAAGGGGGATGGTTTCATCCATGCAAGCATGCTGCTTTCACAAATGCAGCTGCATGCATGTGTGCATGCTAACCCACCACTTCTGTGGCACAGTTCTGAACAGGCTGTGGCCCAGCACTGGGCTGCAGGCTGGAGCTTGGGGACCTCTGTTCTAGAGGACAGTGTTCATCTCTGTTTCTTAGCCAAGGGGGCCAGTATTGTCCAAGGCCAGCATGACCATATCCCAAAGGTGCACAGAACACTGTTACTTTCCCACCCAAAGTAGTACCTGTTTATCTACTCACATTTGCATGCTTTCGAACTGCCAGATGAGCAGGAGGTGGGACAAGTAACAGGGGGCTCACCCTGTTGCACAGTGCTCATAGGGTTTCAAACTTGGGCTGTCAGCTTTCCAGCTGATAAGTTCAGCATCTATCTCAGAGTTGACTATCTGTCAGGGTTCCGGCAGTTACTCCAATTAAATCATGAGCCTTGAGCCACACTCCCAAAACTAAAGAGGATTTGTTTGAAGGTAACATTCTATGTCCAGCACTAATCTGGGCATAGCCAACTCTGAGATATGTAATTCACTGTCACCCTTGATCCTGCTTCCCCCCCCCCCCATCTGGGTGTATCATCCAATGAAAAACGTCCATAGCCAAGAGTCATCAATCATGCTCTCCAATTAGATTTTTTTCATGGCAGAAGCTTCAGCCATCTAATCAGTCTTTGAAGAAAATATGAATGGAATGTACTTTTGATTCCACACTGCTGCCTGTTCTTTGAAACTCCCCCCTTCTTTTTGTTGTCAACTATAAAATGTGTATACAAAATGTTTTATGAGTTGACAACTGAACCACTACACCCCCTGTAGCCTGCTCTTTGGAACAATTAAATAAGGCTCCAAGGAATGTAGGGTCCTAGCCCTTTTGTGGTTGCACAGTGATTGCAGGCTAACTCCGCTCTTGATCCCTCTTCCCTGCCAGACTGGGTGCTTTCCAACACATAATCAGGCACCCAATGGTTAGAGTTAGTACAAGGTTAAAAAAGAAACTAATCGGAGTTCCCCCATGAAATATTAGCCTCACTTAGGAATGAATTAAATCAGGACTGAATGAACATATCATTGACAGCCTCAACTGAAATTTATTTGTTGATTATCTCTGCACAGGCCATGCACAACAAATAAACTGAAAGAACCACAAAGACATATGGTAAACATATTGAAAAACAGATTCATGGGGTAAATATCGGCTAGAGCTGATGTCAGCTATTGTAAAATAACTGATTTTACGCCGAATTGATTTTACAGACCTGAAATGGGGAAAGTTGGGAAGTTCCCCAAATCAATTCAAATGTGTTGCAGCAGCTGCAGCAATGATATTAATCTGCATTCAGGTTTTGATTGCTGTTGGTATACTCTTTTGGGGGGGGGGACAGTGGGGCAGCTGCCCTTTGTGTTCGGCTGTGCATATTGACATAGGCTGTGAAACCAGATGGAAATCTGTAGACACAGCCATAAACTAGCTCTGGGCGGGAAACTACTCAACATTTTGAATTATTAAGATATAAATCCAGAAATGTCATTTCGATCCATAATAATCCCAGCAGCAGCACATTAATAATTCATAGTTTAACCACAACTAAATTAGCGGGAGCAAGTAACCTATAAAATCTTTAAAACCTCCAGACAAGTCTCTGGAAACCGTCCATTTTAAAAAGCTTTTACCTGAGACATAATGGAAGCTGGGGGCAATGGGATCCTATTCTGGTGTTCTCTATGTGGAACCTTCTAGCTATGTGGTCTTCCTCTTACGGTAAGGCAGGCAACATCTCACCACATGGGAAAACGGATGTGCGAGGAACCACCTCACCATCAAAACACCATGTCCCTTGTGTTCCCATCAGAGATATATGGAGGAGAATTGAGGTGGGTAGTTCAAGTAAAAAGCCCCTAACTCAAATACATCTTCTCAGGGAAAATACTAATTCAGTTATCTGTGTCAAATTGAGAAATTACTGGAATTGCAAAAAACTTTTCCCAAGAAAAGACGCTGTCAGGGTTAAGCGTAAAACATTCAGAAGGTCAAGAATCAGTTGGTATAGTGGTTAAAGTGCTGATCTAGAAAACAGGAGTCTGTAAGTTCTTGTCCAGCTGAAGGCCAACTGGGTGATTTTGGGCCAATTGTCAGGAGACAGAGAGTTCTAGTCCCGCCTTAGGCATGGAAACTGGCTGGATGGCTTTGGGCCCATCATTCTCTCTCAGCTCAACCCACCTCACAGAGTTGTTGTTGTGGGGAATATAGCAGAAGAAAGGCGTATTATGTGCTATATGTTCATATCTTGAGGTGCTTATAAAGTATTAAAGGTGGAATAAAAATCAAATCAAATAACTAAATAAAAGATAATGGGAGACAAGTGTAAAAATGCCGCTTAGTAATAAGCAGGCATATACAATGGAATGAAGGCTATTGCTGCATTGGGTTGTGCTCAAAATTTGAGTCTGTAAATAAATAAAAAATGTCAAAACTAACTCTCTAGGGACATGTCCCTAATTAGTCAGTACAGTCAAATACCTCCTGCTTATTAATTAATCATACCGGCTCAATACATCTTCTACTTTGCATCAATCTGTAAAGAGGGACTGTAACCTTTCACCAGTTGAGGGAATTTTTCTCTCCAGTGCTGTCGACAAACCAGTTTGTATTTATTTATTTATTCGATTATATGCCCCCTCTCCAAAAGGACTCGGGGCGGCTCACAGCTAAAAATACAACGATAAATAAATTAATTAAAAGGATATTAAACAAGTTAAGCCGAATTGAAGATTAAAACCCATAGTTAAAACAGGACCAACCCCAGAGAATCAGCACAGCCCAGATTGTAAAAAGAGCCAAGTCTTCAAATCGTGGTGGAAGGTGCGGAGATCGGGGGCCAGGCGGAGCTCCAGTGGAAGGAGATTCCACAGAGTGGGAGCTGCCACAGAGTAGGCCCTCCCGGTGCATATGGCGACATTGAGTCGCAGAGGGCACCCGAGGAGACCCCGCCTGTGCACCCATACAGGGCAGTTGGTATTTGATGTTGGGAGGAGCCGTTCTCGTAAATAACCTGGACCCATGCCATGCTGGACTTTGAATGTTAATACCAGAACCTTGAATCTCACCTGGAGGGCAACGGAAGCCAATGCAGGTCGCTCAGGAGGGGTGTAACATGGGAGTATCAGGAAGCTCCCATCACTACCTCTTGGACGCATTCTGCACCAGCTGAAGCCTCCGAGTGGTATGCAAGGGCAGTCCTAGGTAGAGGCGTTACAGTAGTCAGTGGAAATAACGAGCACCTGAGTGACTGCAGGGCATCTCGGTCCAGGAATGGGTAACTGGCGAACCAGCCAGATCTGGGCAAAGGCCCCTGGCCACGGCCTCCACCTGCTCCTCCAATTTGAGCCGTGAGTCCAGGAGGACCCCCAGGTTCCGTGCCCTGTCCACGGGGGCAACCTCCTCCCCATGACCAAAGATGGAACATCCAAACTGGACCGAGATGTCGGTATGCACAGCCACTTGTCTTGGCTGGATTGAGTCGAAGCATGTTCCTGTCCATCCAGATCTGTACCGCCTCCAGACAATGGGACATCACGGAGAGAGCATCACTGATGTGGCCTGGGGTGGAGATGTATAACTGCGTATCATCAGCATACTGATGATAACTCACCCCAAAGCCACGGATGATCTCACCCAGTGGCTTCATATAAATGTTGAACAGGAGGGCGAGAGGACCGAGCCTGGGGCACCCACAAGTGAGATACCTTGGAGTCGACCTCTGCCCCCTGCCAACACTGTTTGACGTCCCGAGAGGAAGGAGGAGAACCATTGTAAAACAGTGCCTCCCACTCCCAACCCCGACGCTGCAACAGGATACCATGGTCGATGGTATCGAAAGCCGCTGAGAGATCTAACAGGACCAGGACAGAGGAAAAACCCCTGTCCCGAGCCCTAGAGAGATCATCGATCAGCGCGACCAATGCTGTCTCCGTGCTGTACCCGGGCCGGAAGCCCGATTGGTACGGATCCAGTACATATTTCAGTACAATCTATCCTGATCTCTAGTTGAAACATACCTCTAAAAAATTCTAATATTACCTTATGCAGGACCATGGAGAGCCTTTTCGATGGCTGCACCAAGGTAACTGCGCCAGGCACAGCTTAAGCAACTGTCAGGGTTTCTGCTCACCAAACTGTGCAGCAACATACTGAAAATGTTGTTGTCTTCTTTGGCCATTGCACGACAGAAACTGGATTAGATTGGGGCCTGGCAGGGTCCAGTAAAACTCTTAATATATTCCTACTGGGATAGCTTTTCTCTTTGCACTTATGGAATGGATATGATTAAGTATGGATTGCACATGCAGTACATTGTTGTTGGTAGATGCAGGTAGTCCTCGACCTACAACAGTTCATTTAGTGCCTGGTCGAAGTTACAATGGCACTGAAAAAAGTGACATGGCTATTTTTTCACACTTTTTTAAAAAAATTCATATTTATATGCCGCCCTTCTCCGGAGACTCAGGGTGGCTTACAATTTGGAGCGCAACCCAATGCGCTCAGCAATAGCCTTCATTCCATTGTATATGCCTGCTTATTACTAAGCGGCATTTTTACAAGGTCAGCTAATTGCCCCCAACAATCTTGGGTCCTCAATTTACCTACCCCGAGAGGATGGAAGGCTGAGTCAACCTTGAGCCTGGTGGGATTCGAGCCTGCACTAATTTCAGGCAGCTGGAACTAAGTGCTAGGCGTTTAACAGCCTGCACCACCAAGGTACTTGAGACCGTTGCAGCATCCCCCTGGTCACGTGATCAAAATTCAGATGCTTGGCAGCTGGTTCATATTTATGATGGTTTGCAATGTCCTGCCATCATCCGGTCAGCTTTTGCAACCTTCTGACAAGCCAAGTGTCAACTATTTAATTGGAGTAACTGCCGGAATCCTGACACCAATCAATGGGGAAGCCAGATTCACTTAATAACCATGTTACCAACTTAATCGTGATTCACTTAACGACTGTGGCAAGAAAGCTGGGAAAGTGGGTGAAAATTCACTTACCAAGTGTCTCGCTTAACAACAGAAATGTTGGGCTCAATTGTGGTCATAAGTCAAGGGCTACCTGTATTTCTTTATTTTTTTCAAATGCAGAGATATAGGGTAACTATCCCCCTACTAAGGATATGTTTTCGAGACTTAAAAATCCATATTTAAATTAATCGAGGCTCCACTTCTGCCACGATGCCCGAAGTCAATGTACAATGGGTTTGCTCGTATTGACCCAGTTTTAATAAACTGTTATTAAAGTCTATTTCTGCTCCGCATATCAATATGAAGAATGTTCCATTATCAACTAGATAATACAATGTTTTGCAGGCTTCTCAGCAGCGTCTTTTTCAACTGTTCTGGCAACAGGAGGTTGGACTTAATTCCTTACAATGCAATCTTACAGAAAAATCACATTGAAATAGCTATGGTTGAGAATATTAAGGCCTGCTTCTGCAAGCAGCGAGTAACAAAGAATTTGCATGCTGTAGATTAATTGGATAAGAATAAGATTATCCCTTCCCTAATAATGCTAGATTTCTGGATTAGAATATTGGATATTACGATATTTGAAAGGGATTTTTAAAGCATAGCTATCCTGTGTTTTTGGCAATATAACAGATAGTTATGACACCAATTCAAGCAGCCTAAGAGTTTAGAGCTGAGGCTACTGGAGGCTACTAACTGTGATAGCAATAGCACTTAGACTCATATGCTGCTTCACAGTGCTTTTACAGCCCTCTCTATGTAATGTACAGAGTCAGCATCTTGCCCCCAACAATCTGGGTCCTCGTTTTACTGACCTCAGAAGGATGGAAGGCTAAGTCGACCTTGAGCCTGATGAGATTCAAACTGTTGCAGCCCACCAGCTGCCAGCAGAGCTGGGAACAGACTCGGACAAGGAGGAGGTTGGGGAAGAACTGGGGCTAGATCTGAGGCCTGGGGAAAGCTCTGATGGATGCTCTGCATCGGAATCAGAGATAGAGCCAACAATTCCCAGCCACCAGAGAGGCAGCTGCTTTTGGAGGCTGAGATAAGTGGGGAGGACGAACAGCTGGGGCCTGTTCCAGATGCATGAGTGCACAGAGCTGTTAGGAGAGGAGAACAACTGAGAACCAGGGGTCAACTTGGGAAGCAAGGCACATGTGAACGCTGAATGGCCCCTCCCTGTCTGGGGAATAAATAGAAGGAAAAGGGGAGTGGTGGTTGTGGAAGACAACAGTTTGGATTTTGGAAGATTTGATTCATTGTGTTTCGTGCCTCAGTGTCATGCCCCTTTGGAGACTGACTCTAAGGGAGAGGAGGAACAGCCGACAGGGAATGGAAGTGTGGCTCCAGAGGTTGTGGAGGAGGCTGGGGAAGGGCAGAGGCCTGCTGGGCAGTCAAAGGAAGACCCAAGCCCATCCCCTCTCCAACCTAGGACACACAGGGAGGAGAGGATAAAGGAGAGACAGGAATGGCATGGTCTATAGGGAAGGAAAGGGCCTTGATCCTCTTCATGGGCTGCAGCTGTGAGAACTGGATAAGAGGACGGACATGCATATGGGCCAGTGCTGAAAACAAAGCGTGGAAATATCTCTAGTTTGTCATTCCTTTCTGAGTTTGGCGTCCTTCCCAGTGTGTGTTCCGATATCTGTGGATGTCTTCAAGCCCTTATCTTGCCTGGTTCCCTTAATTGTTTCAGTGTGGTTTGTGTTGTTTTTATTCTTTATAATTTATAAGCATTTTTAGTTTAAATGGCATTTCCTCCTTTCCGTAATTGTTTGTGGGGGAGTTTTTTGACTCTAGTCCAGGCTATTTGCAGCTTTGAAGCAAAGTGAAGGAATAAAAGGGGCTTCTTCTGTTTTTGGGACTTCGTTTGTTTTGTATCCCACCCTGGGTCATCACACTCAGAGACTGCTTGCCGGAACTTAATTTACAGTTTTGTAGCTGGAAGCTCCCAACCTGGCAATTATCTCAAGGAACTGATAAGGTCTGTTACTGCAGTTAACTCTTTGATGGACTATTGCCTGGACTTTTCAGTGTTTGAATGCCATTAATTCACAGGAGATAAACAAAGGGGGGTTTTTCAGGACAAGGAGTCAGTTTCTTGTTTCTTCTAAGGCTGGGTCAGAACACAAACTGCCATATTGCAGGCAGATAGCAGTCAGCAGAAGTACTGCACTCTAACCACTGTGTTTCTGTGTTTCTTGATGGCTTTATAGGTCAGCTCACCCAATGAGAAAATATGCCTCTCAACATGGGGCATATGTTGGTGAACTCAAGTGGAGGTGCCTGTACATTCACATCCTGCCTGTGGGCTTCACTAAAGCCTCTGGTTTGTCCGGTAGAAACAAAAACTGGATGCGGTAGGTCAACCTTCCCAATAGCACAATAAGATGATGGCCTCAAGAGGGAGATGCTATACACCCATGTCCTTCTGGTGGACCTCCTTCCAGCATGTGGTTGGTTTTGTAGTAGCAGAAAACTGGATTAGATAAGCCACTTTCCCAGTCATGCAAAATGATGGTGGCCACTCGTAAGATGTGCTGGAACTGATTAATTGTTCTAACTTGCCAGGAAATAGTTCTAAGTTGCTTCTCTCCTTGATTATTTTCCATCCGTTGCTTCTTGTTCTGCTTTCGGATGCTTTGGAGAATAGCTTGACTACCTCTTCTTTGTGGCAGCCCCTGAGATATTGGAAAAATGCTATCATGTTACCCCTAGAATGTCTTAGTAGGGCTGGACATGTTACATCCATGTCCTGCCTGAGGGATTCCCTAAAGCATCTGGTTGACTTTGGGGGACAGAAAACTGGATGAGGTAGTTCACTTTCCCAAACATTGTCTTTGTTACTTAAGATAATTAGAACAGTAATGAAAGAGGTTGGATGAGATTGGATGGTCACTTTGTTTTGATCCAACATATATGTCCAAGAATGCAGAAAAGCAAACTGTCTAGTCAAGAGGGCTTGAACCCAGGGCTTCCTGGTAACAACCAAACCTTAGCCACAAAAGCTATCACTCCATTCTCGTCCTGAGGGAAGAACTCTGAAATTTCATTTTACTTCCAGGTGGGGTTCAAACCAGAGGTGGTATTCAGTAGGTTCTGACCAGTTCTGGAGAATCGGTAGCAGAAATTTTGAATAGTTTGGAGAACCGGCCAATACCACCTCTGACTGGCCCCGCCCCCATCTAGTCTCTATCTCCCGAGTCCCAGCTGATTGGCTGGGTCTTCTTTGGTTGCCCTGCACAGGAGAATGGAGCTGGAAAGCAGGTTAGTGGGGTGGGGAGGGAATGGGATTTTGCAGTATCCTTCCCCTGCCACGCCCATCAAGCCACACCCACAGAACCGGTAGTAAAAAAAAAATTGAATCCCACCACTGGTTCAAACAACCAAAAGCTCCATGTATGTTCTCACATGTTTACCTGCATTGATATCAGCACCAGCAAAGGAACAACATTCTTATTTCAGAAGCTGCTGTTGTGTCGCCATCTTGGTTTCTTCTTTTTCAACAAGATTTTTTTTAAAAATTCTGACAGGCTGTGAATTTATCACAGTGTCCCCCCCCCCCCATGATTCTTTTGCACCGCGGTTCCTTTATTTAGGTATCATTGACAGGAATAGCATAATGATGTAGGCTTAAACCTGTCTGGAATAATCCAGACAGACTGAAATAAGGTTGCATTTTAGAGAAGGACGACAACAGGTTTTTAAGTTTTCAAGAAGCCCTTAAGCAAATGGTAACTAATAGATGAATCTGAGCAGTAATATTCTCCACTGAAAGGCAAAGAATTTCATTTCTCTGCCTGGATTTGGTAGACGGCGTCTGTGTAATATATTGTAGATATTTGACTTTTGTTACACATGCTTTTTTTCCCTTTTTTAAAAAAAAAGTCCTCTGCTATCTTATTGTTCTGTAAATACCATCAAAGTGGATAGCGATTTAGCCATTCCCTTGAAGCCTGGCCTTTTCAGTTTTCTTTCTTTCTTTGTTTTTTTCTTTTTACCATTTAAAAGTGCTTTTAAGGCTAAACGCTAGTAGGAAAAGGGGGAAAAATAATTAAAAATGACTCAGAAATAGGGCAGCTAAAGATGCTTGGGGACACTTTTTAAATGATGCTGTCGCTTCCACTTCTGGGCTCCTAGGGAAAAGGTTGCTAATACAAGCTGTCAAATATGGAAGGTAAAAACCATTTTAAAATAAAAATAAAAAGATCTGTGTCAGGCTGTTGATGCATAGCCTGCCAAAAAGGGTATCTAATTGGTGTCAGTTCCTCACCCTCCCCTGAAGGGTATTTTGGCACCTGCAGTCAGGTGCCTCTCAACCATTTGGGGCACAGGTATGCCTGCCCGTTAGAATTATGTGCAAACATCCATATCCATACCAGGTAATCCTCAACTTACGGGATCCGAGTTTCTACTGCTAAACAAGGCCATTCTTTGAGTGAGTTGTGCCTGATTTCACAAACTTTTATTAGCACCGTTGTTAAGTGAATCACCACAGCTGTTAAGGGAATCATACCAGTGGTGGGATTCAATTTTTTTTACTACTGGTTCTGTGGGCGTGGCTTGGTGGGTGTGGCTTGGTGGGCATAGCACGGGAAGGATACTGCAAAATCCCCATTCCCTCCCCACCCCACAAACCTGCTTTCCAGCTCCGTTCTCCTGTGCAGGGCAACTAAAGAAGACCCAGCCAATCAGCTGGGACTCAATGGGAGGCAGAGAAGAGATGGGGATGGAGCCAGTCAGGGGTGGTATTTGCTGGTTCTCCGAAGTACTCAAAATTCCCACTACCGGTTCTCCAGAACTGGTCAGAACCTGCTGAATATACCACCTCTGGATGAATCCCTATGAAATCAGCAGCAGGACTGCAAGGATGTTCTTCCATGAGTCTTGACAAAGACCCCCCCTCCATCCCTCCTTCCCCACACAAAGCCTAATGTGTCAATTTAATCCCAAGGCTAGTGCCAGAGGGCTGTTATCAGAGGTACTCAGTTATATCAGGCAGTGGTAAGAAACAGGGTGGTTCCTTGTCTTGAAGGAGAAGAAAGCAATTTCTGCTGATTGTCTCTGTCTCTTCTGTTTCCACCTCCTTCGGCTTTATCCTCCGAAATGGACTGGGATCAAGAGAGCAAGAAGGAACGAGAAAAATGAACCCGCACAACACAACAGTGTCGATCTACTTTATATTTGCTGCCACTCGAGAGATCTCTGCACGTCCCTTGGTTTTTAACAGGGAGATTTAGATCAGAGGTGTCCAACTCAAGGCCCTGGGGGCCAGATCCGGCCCACGAGGTGCTTAGATTTGGTCCATGGGGCCACCCTGGACACAGCAAAGGACCGGCCTGGGGTGCCTCTGCCAGCAAAGATGGAGGTCTATTTTTACTTGTAGACGATTTCAGGAGGCTGTCTTGGCCTAAAATGGGGCCAGAGGGGGGTGCTGTATCCCTCCCGAGCTCCGTTTTTTCTGGCAGCGGGTAGTGGTGGGATTCAAAAATATTTACTACGGTTCTGTGGGCGTGGCTTGGTGGGTGTGGTGTGGCTTGGTGGGTGTGGCTTGGTGGGCGTGGCAGTGGAAAGATACTGCAAAATCCCCATTCCCTCCCCACCCCACTAACCTGCTTTCCAGCTCCGTTCTCCTGTGCAGGGCAACCAAAGAAGACCCAGCCAATGATCAGCTGGGACTCGGGAGGCAGAGACTAGAGGGGGGCAGGGCCAGTCAGAGGTGGGATTTGCCGGTTCTCCGAAGTACTCAAAATTTCCGCTACCGGTTCTCCAGAACTGATCAAATCCTGCTGAATACCACCTCTGACAGAGGGCTAGCAAAAAAAAAAAAAAGGATAAATGCATTTATCCTTTTGCATTTGAGAATACAAGAAGAGACAGGAAAGGAGAAAGAGAAACAGGAAAACAAAGAAAAAGAAGGAAAGATGGGAAAAGGCAAGGAAGGAAAAAAAGGAATGGGGAAGGAAGACAGGAGAATGAAGAGGGAAGAAAAAGAAGAAGAAGGAAGGAAGGAAGGAAGGAAGGAAGGAAGGAAGAAAAGAAAGAAAGAAAGAAAGAAAGAAAGAAAGAAAGAAAGAAAGAAAGAAAGAAAGAAAGAGAAAGAAGAGGGGTTATAATGAGAGTGAGGAAGGGTCTGAGGGAAGTCCTTCCTTTGCACGTGGCCACCACAGGTGCCCCCGACATGAGTGATGCCAAACTGGTCATGCCCATCCCAGCCACATGCACCCTGCCCCCCACCCCCCGAGGTCAGACACAATCCTGATGTGGCCCTCAATGAAATCAAGTTTGACACCCCTGATTTAGATTTTTTTTTTTTGCAAACATGGGAAAGAAAGGCACACATGCAGGTTTCAATCACTCTCTGGGAGAGTTCATCGCGGTCTAATCCTCCTGTGCATCATTGGACCTCACGTCCTTGTCTTTACGTCACGCGCACGGTTTCCTTCCCCTTTGCCCCTTCCACACAGTGCTAAGCTAGGTTCTGCTGGATTGACACATCACTGCTGAGCTATAAACCATGCGCAATAGGTTTATGGCTGGGTTCACCCAAAATGTTACGTCGTAAATCACGACTTTAAACCAACAATGGCCAGCTTTGCTCAGTGTGTTAAATAAAAAAAGACAATATGCCTTAGCAAGGGCTATCAATCTAACGCTTCATATTTTCCATAGCCAGCCAGCCAGCCAGCCAAAGATTTCATGTTCCTAAATAATCAGAGACCTTCACTACATGCCTCTTTACAAGGTTGGGCAAGAATGGGATAAGAGCGGGGTGGGATTCTACCTGGTCGGACGGTTCTATACAACCGGTTGTTACGATTCTGCGCAGTTTGGAGAACTGGCAAATTCTGCCACTGGCTGGTCCCACCCCTCCCCACCCTGCCCACTCACTCCTTACCTGGCATGCATGCCTTCCAGCTTGCCTGCGTTGTGCCTTCGCCTAATTTTTGGTAAGTTGCTATTTTTTTTTTTTTTTCCCGACCAAATTTTATGAGTTTGCTTGCAGGCAAATTTTATGTGACAGACTCAGGCAGCAGATTGCAAAATGGTAGATCTCTGAGTGAATCTGTGATTCTGGGAGCAACTCAATCTGCCTGCCTGCTTTTGGGTAAAAGTTGCTCTTTTTTTTAATAAAAGAAATCAATATTTACATAAATATTTATAATATTTACATACAAGCCACAGCCAGCCAGTCATGTGGCCATGCCCAGTCAGCAAGCCATGCCCACCCAGTCACATGCCCAGCAAGCCACACCCACAGATTAGGCCACGCCCACAGAACCGGTTGTTAAGAAATGTGAATCCCACCCCTGGATAAGAGGGAAATAAGACCATGCAAAATAAAACCTTCTACGCACTCCATATGCTTCCAAATATTCTCCCTCCAACCGAATGTTTGCACCCTCCAATTAAAGATTCCAGATGGGCTATGAAATGCTTTGATTTTTGGCCTACTATAGAAGAACAACCGGTACGCTGACTAAATGCACCCTTGGTCTGATTTACACAAAACAGCTCTGGATATATGGCACACCTTGCGCAGGGCCAGATGCCATGGACTAGACGCTGCTTTTTTATTTTATTTTTTATTTATTTATTTTAATGAAAGTTTGTTTGTTTTATTAGCTTTGAAACTCACTCAGTATCCCAGGAAACCAGAACAGGAAGTTCATTCCTCTGCTTTGCTCACCTGGGATCAAAGCTCAGCTGCTCCTCTCAGAAATAAACAGACTGTAGAACAAGGCTAAATGGATGCACAGCTTCCCCAGGGCTCCTGCAGGCATTTTGGGTGGTTTTTTTTTTTTTTAAAAGCAGGGAGTTTCCTCCCTCCCTCGCTTTCTTCTCCCATCATCAATGTTCTCCTTTGCCTGCTCTCACTCACCTCTGGGTACAGCTGCTTTCTCCCCTGGTAGAGGGAAGGTCCAGATGTTGGGTGGAGGGAAGAGCATCATCTGCCTGGAAAATACACCGAGGGTAAATCTCATTCCCACAGAGAGTTTTCTTTAAAGATTTGTCCTAGGATATGGCTTGATCAAAAAGAATGTTTTTCTGAACAAAGAGCCTTATTCTGTTGCTTGCTAAGCTTGCTTCTTCCTTCCTTCCTTCCTTCCTTCCTTCCTTCCTTCCTTCCTTCCTTCCTTCCTTCCTTAGCTTCTCGCTCTCCCTCTTTCTTTCTTTCCTTCCTTCTCTCCCACCCTCCCTCTTTCTCTCTCTCTCTTTCTTTTCTCTCTCTCCCTCCTTCTTTCTTTCTTTCTTTCTCTCCCTCCCTCCCTTCCTGTCTTTTCTTTCTCACCAGTCCCTGGTAAGGAAGAATGGGATCACTTCAGTTCTGCTGCCAGAGAGAAATAGATATTAATGAATGGAAACATTGTTGGGTTTGAGGTTGGCTGAGGCAGAAACATTCTAAATTATCCTCCTAGGGAGGGACTTCAGGAAGAATATTGTCCAGATACCACAGATTTTATTTTGTCTCATTCGTTCCTGAGCAAGTTAAACAGTCATCCTCCAAAGCAGGGATAGGCAATTGTTTTGAGTTGGCAAAAGCATTTAGAGTCCTGGAAACAATTTCAAAATGCCAGCCAAGGCCTGCATGGACAGGGGAAAATCACCTATCAATAGGCAATGTAGGGAGACCACCACAGTCTGCCCATCCCACCTCACCTCACCTCACCTCCATGCTCTTTACCACCCAGCTGACTTTGTTTTCACCCCACAAGGACTCAGAGGAGTGTATAGGTAGTCCTCGACTTACGACCAAAATGGAGCCCAAAATTTATGTTGCAAAGCAAGACATTTGTTATGTGAGTTTTGCCCCATTTTACTATTTTTCTTCCCGTCACTATTAAGTGAATGACTGCAGTTGTCAAGTTAGAAACACAAGGGGATCTGGTTTCCCCGTTGACTTTAGCAATACCAATAGCACTTAGACTGATATACTGCCTTATAGTGCTTTTGCAGCCCTCTCTAAGCAGTTTACAGAGTCAGCCTCTTGCCCCCAACAATCTGGGTCCTTGTTTTACTGATCCTGGAAGGCTGGAAGGCTGAGTCAACCTTGAGCGAGTCAGGATCGAACTGATGGCAGTTGGCAGAACTAGCCTGCAATAATGCATTCTAACCACTGGGCCACCACAGCTTTGATAGCAATAGCACTTAGACTTATATACCGCTTCACAGTGCTTTACAGACCTCTCTAAGTGGTTTACAGAGTCAGCCTCTTGCCCCCAGCAATCTGGGTCCTCATTTTACCCACCTCGGAAGGATGGAAGGCTGAGTCAACCTTCAGCTGGTCAGGATTGAACTGCTGGCAGAAGGCAGAATTAGCCCTGAAATAGCAAAAGCACTTAGACCTATATATTTATTCACAGTGCTTTTTAGAGCCCTCTGTAAGTAGTTTACAGAGTCAGATTGCCCCCAGCAATCTGGGTCCTCATTTTACCCACCTCAGAAGGATGGAAGGCTGAGTCAACCTTGAGCTGGTCAGGATTGAACTGCTGGCAGAAGGCAGAATTAGCCCTGAAATAGCAAAAGCACTTAGACCTATATACTTATTCACAGTGCTTTTTAGAGCCCCCTGTAAGCGGTTTACAGAGTCAGCCTATTGCCCCCAGCAATCTGGGTCCTCATTTTACCCACCTCAGAAGGATGGAAGGCTGAGTCAACCTTGAGCTGGTCAGGATTGAACTGCTGGCAGAAGGCAGAATTAGCCCTGAAATAGCAAAAGCACTTAGACTTATATACCTATTCACAGTGCTTTTTAGAGCCCTCTGTAAGCAGTTTACAGAGTCAGATTGTCCCCAGCAATCTGGGTCCTCATTTTACCCACCTCGGAAGGATGCAAGGCTGAGTCAACCTTGAGCCTGGTGGGATCCGATCTGCCAAATTGCAAGCATTCTGGATTTTGATCATGTGACCATGGGGATGCTGCAACGGGTGTGTGAAAAAATGCCATGTCACTTTTTTTCAGTGCCGTTGCAACTTTGAACGGCCACTAAATGAACTATTGTAAGTCGAGGACTAACTCTAATAAATACAGGTAAAGCCAGGGGCCAGGACATTGTTTTTAACATATTTTAAATAAAGAACCTTTTTTAAAGAGAAGTACAAAAACCAGAGAGCCAGGAAGGCAACTTCACAATACTTTCAAAGACTTTGATTTATTTTGTAACATTAAATCTAGTGTATATGAAGCAAACATTTTTTGGTTTTTGTGATAACTAAACAGATTTTATTGGGTTGAAATGTGGAGGTTGAAAAAGAGAATTGCATTTCCAAGGCTTGCTAATACCTGTCTTCTTGTATATGGGGAGTCATAAGAATATCTACATATATATAAGTGAAATGCCACTCATGCATCATCACAAAATCTCCAGAACTGTAAAGCCTACAAACTTGAAATTTGGCATGTATGTTCCTCTTGGCATCTAGGTGCTCACTAAGAAAGGATTTTTCAAAATGACCATCAGAGCATTAGCATTTTGTATATTTTTATTATTAACACGCTCTGAAGCTAAGGAGTTCTACTTCCCTTCCCCACCTGAAAAGAAATCTGTTCCAAATGCAAAACACAAGCAGAGGAGAGGAGTTTCAGTTTCAGTTTCACAGCAGCAAGCAGCTTTAGTACAGAACAGTTGAGCTAACCCATGCCCAGGCTCCTTGCTGTCTCCTTCTTGCTCACACAGCCAAATACTGCTTCAGTTTCCAAACACCCACAACTCTCTCACACACTGACAGGACGCTAGCCAGATGAATACCGATGGATGCTGGTAGGCAGAGGCAGAATAATTTCCTTATTTTCCTTCCCAAAAACTAAGTCCGACCACATAGTTTCATAGCGAAGCATGGGTATAGAGCTAGTTATCAATATAGTAATAACAACTTAGCCTTAAAGATCAACCCCAAACCATATGTGCCACTGGAAGTGACTGGTTTAATCATGGCAAGATTCTATGCCTTCCTTCCACAGCTGTATAGCTGACAGCAATGGGTTTTTTTTCTCTGCAAAGATTTGGCTCAAAGGTTTTTATTCTCTATACTGTAAAAAGTTTTTGACAAGTTTTGACACCCATATTTCCAGACTGCATTATTATTTTTCTTTTAGAAAATAGGCACTGCTGAGGTGTTTTAAATCCAGATCTGGGAAACATTTATGAGGTTTGCGATGCATTCTTTCTGTTTATCTGTTATTTTTTTCCCCTCTTGTCATGGACAGGTTAAAAAAGCATCGCATTTCCTTCCTTGCAAAATTGTTCCTGATGTCCTGAAAGTTTTCTTCTCCTGTAAAAGAGGCATTTATTTTGTTGTCCTAATTTTCAGATTGCTATTGTTGATGTTGTCTTTGGGCATTGTGTTTTGAGCTGATTTTTTTTTTTAACTGTACACCACTCTGTAATCGCCCTGGCTGGTCTTACCTCCTGATTGGAAAGCATCCTTTGCAATGGAAATGTAGGCAGTTAAGAAGACTGTTGTGGGCTGCCAGCTGCCAGCACAGCTGGCAGCAGATTCAGGCAATGAGGAGGTAGGGAGGAACTTGCACACAGAGACAGAGCCAGGACCGTCCGACAGTTCCTAGTCACCAGAGAGGCAGCTACCTGTGGAGGCTGAGATAAGTGAGGAGGAAGAACAGCCGGGGCCCGTTCCAAATGCACAGAGCTGTTAGGAGAGGAGAACAACTGAAATAGAAGGAAAAGGGGAGTGGTGGTTGTGGAAGACAACCATTTGGATTTCTGTTGGAAGATTTGCTGGTTTGTGCCTCAGAGACTGCTTGCCAGAATTTAATTTGCAGCTTTGCGGCTGGAAACTCCCCGCCTGGCAATTATCCCAAGGAACTTATAAGGTTTGTATTTCAGTTAACCCTTGGAAGGATTATTGCCTTGACCTTTCAGTGTGTGAATGACAGTAATTCACAGTAGCTAAATAAAGAGGGGTTTTCAGGACCAGGAGTCTGTTTATTGGTTCTGCTAAGGTTGGGTCTGGACAAAGATAGCATTCATTGTCCTCTCAATCTCCTTCTAAAAAGAAGTCAGTGTAAAACAACCAGAAATAGTTTCATCACAACAAGAAAAAGATGTCTTTCCTTCCTTCCTTCCTTCCTTCCTTCCTTCCTTCCTTCCTTCCTTCCTTCCTTCCTTCCTTCCTTCCTTCCTATCTACCCAAAACCTTTTTGCATAGCACTGCTTGTGCTTCACACTGTTAATGCCAGTATTTTCTACACACTGTTAGTTACAGACTGTGTTATTTGGATGACAAGAAGATAAGGTATGAGAACTGATTCCTATCAGCCCTGCCAGGATCCATTGGTTGTGTGCAGCTTTTCTCTGACTTCCACTCACATCACCAAAAGCTAATTTGATATTTTATTGCTGCTCTTATCCAGACAACCAGCAATGCTAAATCAAAATTGCCCACCTGAAATGAATGGAGTAGCCCGCATGAGCCTAACAGCATTTCACTCAGGAGTCCTGGTCTGTCACCTGAACACTTCTGTTTTGGCCCAGCTTTCTTTAGAAGTTCATCATGTAGCAACTCCCTTCAAGAAATTAACCAAGGAAGTTATTAAGAAAATTATGGACTGTGCTGAAATGAGTAGACTGACGTTTCAAATTAGAGAACAAGAAGATAAACCATTTTATATTATATGGGATTTGTTTTATCAATGGTTGGACAAAAAACCATGGTAATAGATTTGATAAATTTCTAATAAGTTTAAATATATGATATAAACTAGGATGTGTATATATATAACCAGGGTAACATACTAGATTTGATAATTTTGTAATAGAAGTTTAACAGATATGAAATGCAACACAGATATATAAAATTATTGGCTGAAACTACAATATCAATTTTAAAACAAAATATTAAGTAGCACAAAATGGTGTGGATATATGTACCCACTGGGTGAGGATATATGATATATGATTTGGGATTTGTCTTATTAATGTTTGGATGAAAAGATTTGGGAATGTAACAGATTTGATACATTTTAATAAGATTAATATATAGATATGAAATATGATGTGGAAATATATAACCATTGGATAAAGGTATAGTAATGATTCTATATTAATGTCTATATTAATGTGAGAGAATGTAATTTTGTATGAATATTTTGTATGAATAATGAAATAATTTGCCTAGTCATGTATAAATAATAACTGATAAACATGTAAAAATGTCTAATATGAATAATGTGAGAATTGTTGACAATTTGGGAGTGATGGGAGGAAAGGGAAACACACACTGTATGTATATTTGGAAGAAGTTTTTTATGTTTTTTTTATGTTTTGTATGTCTGTTTTAAAATAAAAATTCATTTATTAAAAAAAAAGAAATTAGCCAATGTCATGGTGTTTTGATCAGTTTAACCACAAATCCTCAGTTTTCTCCTCCAAATTTTTTGATGCGGTAGAAAGTGGCAAAATATACAGGAGAGTTGATCACTGCACTTCACATTAACCCCATTCAAATCATTTTTGGTGATTCCCCTGAGCCTACTCACTTCTTTTGTTCTAACTTTAATAATGCACTGAAATGTGCATCTGGCACATTATTGAAAGGTAGATGCAGTCCTGGACTTAAGAAGATTGTGCAGCCCATCTTAAAGTTCTCATGAGACCCAAACGAGGGTTGAATTTATTTGGCATTTGCAACCTAGACCTGCCTACAACAATTTTTTTACTGGGGTTTAATACTCGTGGAAAGTTTGGCCAGTGCCTTCTTGTTCACACTTAATTTGCTCTTGATTCCTCTTTACTCCTTCCTCCATAGTTGTGAAGGACTTTCCAATTTAGGAAACATGGTCTGATAAGAAGGGTGAAAGGAACTGAAGACCAGCAGTCCTGTTAACACCTCAAAGACTTCCAGGGATCCTCATTAGACCATCTTCATGCTGACATCCAAAGAATGTTTGTGCAAAGAACATGGGCAAAAACAATGTGCCTGAGTGATGAACTGGAAAATTGATGGATTCAAACCAAACCAGATCATCTGCAAATATATGAGGCTTTTCTGTTTCTTCTCTAAATATAAACGGAGAGAAAACCTTACTCCTTACAAGCACTGATGATGATACCCAGTTGGGTAATGAAATGTCTGCAAGAAAACAGCCAAGCTCAGAAAGCACCAAGGAGCCCTCATTTCAACCCTGAGCTACCAATATTCTCCTTTATCAGTTCTCTGTCTCTCTTGATCATCACAATGCCAGACTCTTTTCTCTTTTTCCTTTGAAAAAAAAGTGACAGTGTGTGTGTGTGTGTGTGTGTGTGTGTTAAGAACTGACATGGTGACATTTTAAAGGAGGGGAAAATCCAGAGAAAGTGATCCAGCACAGGCTATGGCTCTACCCGATCCCGGCATGGAACTCTGAAGAATTACACTGAGGGAGAAGAAAATCTACTACCAAAACTGCTACACTATGTAATAATTCCAGCAAATACTTCTTGAAAATAACCGCTTCTTTCCGTTATTCTCAGCCCTGTGCTATAAATCCTGCTCTACTTTGCACACCCCATATATTAGTCTGGCCTTCTCAATCCAAAGAGTTTACAGTCAGGAATCCTACAGTATTAAATTAGTTTCAACATTGGGTTTCTATTGCCACCAGGTTTATAGCAAAATTTGGCAGAGGTAATATCACTTGGATTTTCCTCCCCCATTCCAGTTTGCTTTGGGGAGTGGGAGTCTCAGCTGTATAGAGATGAGATCATGTTTAGCTCGTAAACATGAAAAATGGTGTAGAATTGCAAATTGCTTTTATTCTCTTGAACATATCCATATTTCTTTGGTTGGGAAAGTATTAATCAGAGTGGAAGGCCTTGTCTGTATTTGCGCATATCTGTGTCAGTGCTGCTCATTTGCAGCACTAATCAGAAAGTTTACATGAGTCTGTATAGTGTATTATATTACACAAACAAGCCCTAGCAACTGCTGTAGCAAAATAAATTAGTAGCTGTTGTAGACAGCCATGAAAACAATAATAAACATGTTATGAGCAAGCAAACCTCTATTGTGTTCAATCTCTCACTTGCAAATTAAGTGCCTACAGATGTATTGCATAAGCCACCCTTGACTTTCTGTGATAAAAGAGGAAGTTCATAAATATACTTCAGAACGACTTCATTTTAATTTCCCCTCTCTAATCAAAGCCTCATTTACTAGTGATTTAATGCATCAAGTCTGTTGGTTGTACAACCCTTTTAAAGACCTCAGAGTTGATTCATCTGTCATATAATTGAGGTTACACAGCATGTTAAATCATAATTTGCCTTTGCATAACTGAATATCTATCATCTGTCTGTCTGTCTGTCTATCTGTCTGTCTGTCTGTCATTCTATCTATCTATCTATCTATCTATCTATCTATCTATCTATCTATCTACTTACTTTACTTTATTGTCATTGCACCTCGTACAACGAAATCAAACACCATCTTCAGTGACCATGACCATGACCATGAAAATAAACACAAACACCCCTTCACCCTCCACACATTGAACCGGAAACCCCCGACACCACACCAACACTGCACTATACAGCAGAATTCAAAAGAGCTACTGCCCTGGGATAAAAGCTGTTTTTCAGCCTATTTGTCCTTGTTTTTATTATTCAAAAAAAGGGTGCCCAGGATGAGATGGATCTTTAAGGATGTTTTGAACTTTCTTAAGGCAGCTATAAAGCTCTTCCAAAGAGGGAAGAGGGCAACCAATGATCTTCTGGGCAATGACATTCACCCTCTGGAGTACTTTCCTATCCATACAGAGGTGCAGTGCATTAAGATACTCTCTATGATGCAGCGGTAGAAGATCACCAGCAGTTTTTCATTCAATTGTTGTTTCCTGAGAAGTCTCAGGTAGTATAGTCTCTGCTGGGCCCTTTTGACCAGTGCTGCAATGTGAGCACCTCAGGTCAATCTATCTGGATTAGCAGCTGTCAATTCTGAATCGAGCCTGGTTGAAGCCATCTTGTGCCACTTCACAGTTGCCATGCACTATGGGGAGAGGATGGGGGAAATAGGTTGACTGTCTTGTAGACAAAACGAAGAGCTCTCCCGTGGGAACCAGGTGGCAGTAGGAGGAGGAGCAGAAGTGATTGAGGGAGCCCACCAACTGCTTAGATTGGACCATGTGTCCAGTGACACCTGGGGAGGGAAACTTTTCCTCTTTTAATTACATGGTAACCAGAAACTTTTAGAGTTGGTTTTCATTGGCTGTGCTGACACGATGTGTCTGTCAACTCATAAAATATTTCTGTGGTCTTTTTAGAATTACCAACAGAAAGGGAGGAAGGAGCAGTGGGCAGCTTGCATTCCATAAATATTTTCAAAGATAGTTTCTAGGTGACCAAGTTTCTCCAGCACAAAATTCTAACTGGAGAGCATGATTGATGACTCTTGGCTATCGATGTGTCCCATTGGAGACTATGGATTACGATACGCCCAGGGAGTGGGGGAAAACCAGGGTCAAGGGTGACAATGAATGATGTGTCTCAGAGTCGGCTACACACAGGCAGTGCCGGCATGTTTACTCCTAATAAATCTTTAAGTTTTGGAAGATTGGCTAGAGGCTCATGATTTAAATGGGGGTAATGGCTGGAGCCATGACAGTATCCAATAAATACGTTCTTCGAGGAATGTTCCTGCTTGGAGTTCTGATTTCTTTGGATGCATTACTCGGAACACTGACAGCAGCTTTAATTGATTCCTCACTTATATTTGACAATTAAATTTAGATTATGGTAAAGATGGCCTGATTAATCAAATGTATTTACTGAAGTTACAGTAATAGTAACTTCAGCATTGGCTTCCTGTCAGTGGCCAGAGCTTTCTGTCCCAGCTGAATGTCTATTCCCTTTCCAAAGGCCACGTCAAAGACATTTTAGTAGTCTAAAGAGGATACGATTAAGCTATGAGTCACTTTTGCCAGATGGCATTTGTCCAAGAATGAGCACAGTTGGAACACTAATATTAGTTACAGAAATACATTCTTGGCCATATGAAACCCAAAACATTCATCATCAGGGATGAATCCAAAATTACATTCAAATTGTGGACGTGAATCTACAGGCCAACTGTTGAACTATCCAGCTAAAGTTGAATCCTTTTTCCTTTCTCTGTCTTTTGACTTTATCAATTTGCTCTTCTTATTGAACCTAGAAATGAATTTTCAAGTTGAGCCCTCCTCTGAGGGAGGTAGTATGAAATGTAAATAAATAAATAGTTTCATTGGATTTTGATAGATGAGGGCTGTAAACCATACTGTGTTTGAACCATCTTTTTTCCATTTTGATCCCTGTGAGTTATTTTCCTCATAGAGCTAAACATTTTCTTAGATGATATCAGGATAGAAAATACAGGTAGTCCTCAACTTATGACCACAATTGAGCCCCAAATTTACGTTGTTAATTTGTTAAGTACATTTTTTGTTAAATTAGTAACATGGTTGTTAGATGATGATGATGATGATAACAGGGTCTTAGCAACCATACAGAGATTGTCTCTGGAATGTTTTGTCCTTAAGCTGACTTTTGAAGTCTCCCAGTGATATATTTATTATTATTCTAATTAAATCCATCCATCTTGCTGGACATTGCTGGTTTTTTCTTTCAGTTTTTCTTGCATGAAGACTCCCCTAAAGTATTTTGTTGTTGGACAGAGTCCACTTTACCATTACACTGTCCACTTTGTATCTTGAATTCTATTATACAAAATGAAGATTCCAGGAATAGTTGGAAAATGCTCATTGAATAGAATAAGCATTCTAATGGCTGCATGTACCAGTGCTCAAAATCAAGAGAGAGAATAGAATAGAATAGAATAGAATAGAAATTAGGAAAGACTGAAAAGAATAGAATATTATAGAATAGAATTAGGAAAGACTAGAATAGAACAGAATAGAATAGAACAGAGTTGGAGGTCTTCTAGTCCAACCCTCTGCTTAGGCAAGATACCCTATAGCCTTTCAGACAAATGGTTGTCCAGTCTCTTCTTAAAAACTTCCAGTGTTGGAACATTCACAACTTCTGGAGGCAAGTTGTTCCACTGATTAATTGTTCCTACTGTCAGGAAATTTCTCCTTAATTCTAGGTTGCTTCTCTCCTTGATTAGTTTCCACCCATTGCTTCTTGTCCTACCCTCTGGTACTTTGGAGAATAGTTTGACTCCCTCTTCTGTGTGGCAGAAACCTGTAGGTTGCATAGAAATACAGAACACCCCCCCCTTAGCCCCCGTACAATATAAATACAATTTGAAGCTTGCATACCTAGTCCAGCCCTTTGAAATTTTTTTGGGATAAAAATGTGACAAGCCATTGAGAAAAGTGTAGGAATAGTCTCCTATAATCAAGCTTTTGGGAGACAAAATAGGTCAAAACTGAGAAGAGGTCTAAGTATAAATAAATAAATCAGCAGGCAGGAAATCAATGTTAAATGCAACCTTTGCCAAAAGTCTTCTAAAGGTGGCGTGTAAGCCAGAAAAAATGGTTTAATTAAAGGAAGTGATGCCTTTATACAGACAAGCAATAAACATGGCTGACAGTCTGAGCCCAGCTTTATGATTTGAGGAATTGAAAAATCTGTCTTAGTTTGCTAGAAACCACAAACCCAAACCCTACTCACCCTCTGTTAGTTGCTAATTAAGGACCATAAAAAGTTATAGGTGGTATTCAGCAGGTTCTGACCAGTTCTGGAGAACCGGTAGTGGAAATTTTTAGTAGTTCGGAGAACAAGCAAATACGACCTCTGACTGGCTGGGTCTTCTTTGGTTGCCCTGCACAGGAGAATGGAGCTGGAAAGCAGGTTACTGGGGTGGGGAGGGAATGGGGATTTTACATTATCCTTTCTCTACCATGCCCATCAAGCCATGCCCACAGAACTAATAGTAATTTTTTTGAATCCCACCACCGGCCCGCGGGCCTTGAGTTTGACACCCTTGACCTAGGTGAACTAGCAGGAGGCATTTTTGAGGTAGAAAATCTTGCTTGAGATGACAGTAATGAGGAAAGAACAATACATGTGGTTTGAAAGATGTTCCCAAGAGCAGAATGGATGAAGGTGAGGATACGCCTACTAATCTCCTACTCGCTGTGTCTGAAATATTCTAAATTTGTGATGGTGACTCTGGAACTAGCCCTTGCATGACATTTTCAGGATTGCTGGGAGTCAGGTGGTGTACCAACACAATAAACATATACAGGATTTGGGGATGATATTCTTTGAATATGTTATCTTTTAAATTCTTCAATTTCCTGCTCTTAAATAAAATCCATATTTTCCAGTAACAATGGCAAATTTTCCTTCAAGAAAGCTGGGAAATGATATTACATCTCTGTTGTGATATGAGAACCAAACTGCCAGCATAAACTCCATTGCTGTTCTTGGCCCTACAGAGAAGAAAAAAGTCTGATAAAATATGGAAAATAAATTTGAAAGGCTGGGGGACAGATGTGTCACAATTACAAGTCGCAATAAACCTCCAAGCAACATTGATGGAAAACGCTCTGAACTCTGAATTTTAGCACCAGAGGATGAGATGATTAAATGTGTAAATTTGGACAATAAAGAGAGTGAAATGGGATTTTTCTCAAAATTGCATTTAGACTTGTTGCTGCCAGAAGGTTTCCTATATTTTAAGCAGGGATGGGGAGGGAATGAACTTGTGTGACCCCTGTCCTTGGTGCTGAACGACATGAAATTGGCAATTATGCTGAAAGACAAGGAAGATTGAGCTTGGGAATGAAATGAAAAAAAAATTTTTTTTTTCTTATGAACTACCCAAGCTGAGTTCCTAGGTCTTGGTATTGCATTTTAAGAAGAAAAGAAAAAATACATTAAATCTGTACACGTGTGCTTGAGAACACTTCGGCACAGTGGCCCAAGCAACAGGTGAATGCTTATTAAAATAATTCTAAGAATCCTCTTGGAAATCTTTTGTCCCAAAGGTGCTTTTTCAGGAGGCAACTGGACCTTCCTGTTTTTTTTCTTTTCTTTTGAAGATGTTTTGTTTCTCATCCAAGAAGCTTCTTCAGTTCTGACAGGATAGTGGGGAATGGAAGGATTTATATTCCTTGCAGACAGCTGGTCATTTGCATCCCTTTTTAGAGGGTAGCACCTTTGGGACAACCATAACTGGATGACTGAGAATCTCTGCAGAGTTTTGGAAATCTTTAATTCAACCATTTCCTGGGAATAGAAAAAATGGTCCACGCTAGCAACTGATACAACATGCAAATGCTGCTACTTCCAAAGTTTCTGCAGATATTGAAACAAACCCTTGAATTAAAAGGGCATTATGTCTTGTTAAGGGGTGTATTTTTTCTGTTATTCTGCTCTGTGTTAAAACAATTTTTAAAAAACCTCTTTAAATATATATTTTAAATGATATCAAGAAGCTTAGAAAAATGACATCTGGAATGTGTGTGGGATGTTGGAAAGTGTCTGCCTGTCATATGCATTTATTAGATACTATCTTACTTTTATTTAAGGTAAAGGTTTCCCTCACACATACGTGCTAGTCATTTCCAGCTCTAGGGGGCGCTGCTCACCTCTGTTACAAAATCAAAGAGCCAACACTGTCTGAAGCCATCTCCGTGGTCATGTGGCATGACAAAATGCTGAAGGTGCACAGAACGCTGTGACCTTCCCACCAAAGTGGTCCTTATTTTTCTACTTGCATTTCTTACATGCTTTCAAACTGCTAGGTTGGCAGAAGCTGGGACAAGTAACAGGAGCTCACTCCATTATGCTGTGCTAGGGATTTGAACCACCAAACTGCCGACCTTTCTGATTGACAAGCTCAGCGTCTTAGCCACTGGGCCACCATGTCTGCTAAGCTCACTCTAGTCTCAAAATTTGCCCAACCCCAGCATCACCCTCTCTTCAATGGGCAAACTATATCAAAGCCATTGGAATACAATGGTTTATATACTGGGCGTTGTTGGACTTCAAGATTTAGTGACTGTGATGTAAACGACAGATTTACTGAAATTTTGCTGGCAACTGTGACTGGCATCTTCAGAGACAAAGTGATCCTGTATGCAAACTACAAACAACAGAGGCTGACTGGACTTTTGTCTTTCTAGCCAGGTATCTTATCAGCAGATTGGTCTGTAGGTGAGTTGTTTTCTGGTGCAAATTGGTGAGGGCTGGTGTAACTGGTATGCCAGTATATTGATTTATATATCAAAGAATATTTGTAGCTCAGGGTTGAATTGTGGAGTCCTTGGTGCTCTCTAAGTTCGGCTGTTTTCTTTCATCTGCAAGAAAATTAGGTAATGTCATCAGTGCAAGAGAGGAATAGGATTTGTTCTCTGTTTATATACAAGGGACTATATAATAAATGTACGATTGATATATTTATGTCATCTACATCCCACCCAGGCATGCCAATGGAGGTGCACAGTAGATTAATGAAAAATGAGTCCTATCACATTCCATTTGTTGAAGTTTCCCACTTGAAATGACTTCAACCTTGATTGCAGCAGAACATGTTGACATTTCTAGAAAAAGTTGTAATAGATTGCCCTGAAAATACAAGTGGCTGTTGGCTTGAAATACCATCCAAAAGGGCTGTTCAATTTTGAGCTCTTTTTCATTCAGTGCAGGGAGATGGGAGTCAGTTAATCTAGGCCATTTATGGAGCACCTATAATCTGAGTTTAATCAGTTTTCTAGGGAAGGAGGCTTTTAAATCTGTCCCTGAAGTTTGAGTTGATTAATGTGCCAGTCGATACCATGAAAGTGCAACATTTGGATCCTGTTGGCCATAGTTTATTGTTACTTGGTAGGCAGGAATATGAATGATTTGTGGAAAAGCTATTCAAGGTCATTTCCAGACACGCAGGATGGGCATGAAAAAAACCCCTCCTTCAGTGGTGAAAGAAACCAGTCACGACTCTCTGATGAGTTCATCTGTATGGATTAACACCTTTAAATGTACCTTTCATGTTCGCTTAGAACATGTTTGGTTTAAAAATATCGTTAAGCATGAATGTTCCCTACACAAAAATGAAAACCTGGAATTTATACGTATCCATTGCTAAGGGTAGACATTAATCTACGTGAATCTACCTAGTGAGTTGAGTCCTGGGGGGTGGGTGTTGTTGTTTGAACTGGGGGGGGGCTTTCTGCTAGAGTGAGAGGTGGGACTAGATGATCTCCAAGGTCCCTTCTGACTCAGGGATTCCATAAGGGTCTCCTGCTTAACCAAGGGGTTGGACTAGAGGTCTCTTCCAACTCTGTCCTTCTTTGAATCCATAGAGGCATCATTGGTAGAAGGTAGGAAAGCTATTCACATCTTATGAGAGAAGCACAAACAAAGAAAGCTTACATTGGTGCCATGTTCATCTTTAAATCCACAAACTCTTTGTAAAGGAAGCATATTCTACCAATGCTCTACCAATCTGTGATCTGCTTACTCTTGTTTTATTAACTGACCAGAATTAGCCAAGTTCATAAAACAGGGTGAGTTATATTACAACCAGAGTGGCTGAGGCCAAACAATTCACTAAACTGGAACCATCAAACCACATTTTACTTCATGATTTAAAATAAAATAATAGGCCCGGCTCCCCCAAATCCTCAAAAGGTTGTGTAACTCTACACAACTTTAACACTAATGGGATTAGTGTTAAATCTGAGCTTCAGCAGCCTTTAAGAGAGAGAGATCTCATTACATGTATATCATTCCTATTACTATAATTGAAGAAGAAAATTTATGAAAAATATTTGCTGCCAGGTTTTCAGTGAATCATATGGCCACATGCTATGGGTTGCTCATCATCTTGACCTACAGATGCAAATTTCCTCTCTAAGATCAGCTGTACCCTCTGAGTGCCATGGACTTGTTCTTATGCCCTCACCACATACATTACTTTGCTGCATTGGTAAGTTTTGGGGGAGGGGGAGGTCTTCCTTCCCAGGTGGATTCCAGCAGTGCAGCTTCTGCACTTAGAGTAGCTACTGGAATGGTGCTCCCAGTTTTTGTCACCATACTATAAAAAAGATGTTGAACTCTAAAAAAAAAGTGCAGAGAAGAGCAACCAGGATGATTAGGGGACTGGAGGCTAAAACATATGAAGAACGGTTTCAGGAAGTGGGCATGGCTAGTCTAGTGAAGAGAAGGACCAGGGGAGACATGATAGCAGTCTTCCAATATTCGAGGGGCTGCCAGAGAGAAGGGGGCCAAGCTATTTTTCAAGGCACCCAAAGGCCAGACAAGGAATAATGGATGGAAACTGAACAAGGAGAGATTCAGCCTGGAAACAAGGAGAAATTTTCTGACAGTGAGATCAATCAACCGATGGAACAGAAGTTGCCTTCGGAAGTTGTGTGAGCTTCATCACTGGAAGCTTTCAAGAAAAGACTGGACTGCCATCTGTCACAAATGGTGTAGGATCTCCTGCTTGGGTGGCGGGGTGGACTAGATGACCTACAAGGTCCTTTTCAACTCTGTTAATCTGTATTCTGTTTTGAATGAGCTTATGCTTGTTTCACTTTGCTTGCAAAGTGTCCTGCAAAGAGGCAAGGACAGCCCAGCTCCTACACTTCCGTTCTCTTTCATACGGCCTTGATTTCAGGCAGTGGAGATGCTGTTATAAATAGCTTGAAAGCTTTTCAATTTTCCTTGCTTCTTAATTAAGTTAACCTCCCAACCACGTGCCAAACTACGGCTTTTGTCTCTTCCGACAACGTGTCGTCTTGTGCCGCCCTGTTGGCTCCAGATTCCACCAGCAACAAAGCACAGAAAGCTTCTCATAGGATATTCCTTCCCCCCCGCCCAGCACAAATAACATTTGCTGTAGTCTCAGCTCTGTAGTTGCTAATGAAAATGCTAAATAATACATGGGTGATAAGAAGCAGTGAGAAGTATAATATCTGAGGAAGCAAGAAGGACATTCTGAATTTAGAATTAGCTATAACAGAATAACAGACCAACAGAGTTGGAAGGGACCTCTGCACAAGCAGGAAACCCTATACCATTTCAGACAAATGGTTGTTTAATCTCTTCTTAAAAACCTCCAATGTTGGAGCACCCACAAGTTCTGGAGGCAAATCGTTTCACTGATTAATTGTTCTGTCAGGAAATTTCTCTTTAATTCTAGGTTGCTTCTCTCCTTGATTAGTTTCCATCCATTGCTTCTTGTTCTAGCCTTGGGTGCTTTTGTCATGCCCCTGGTGAAGACTGACTCCGAGGAAGAGGACAAACAGCCAACAGGGAGTGGGAGTGTGGCTCCAGAGGTGGTGGAGGAGGCTGGGGAAGGGCAGAGGCCGGCTGAGCAATCAGAGGAGGATCCAGGCCCATCTCCTATCCATCCCAGGGCATGCAGGAAGGAGAGGATCAGGGAAAAGCGTAGTCTACTTGGGAGGAGAGGGCCATGATCCTCCTCAGGGCTTACAGCTGGGAGCTATGTATATAAGTTTGTAACTGCGTATGCAGAATTGCTGGAGTCAAAGTTAATGTTTCCTTTGAAGTAGGTTTCTATATTTTTGGCATTCTTCCCAAGGAGTTTCCCCGGTTATCTGCTTGGAACGTATGATTACTTATCTTGGTTTGCTTCGGAACTCTCGCCAAGATGGTTTGTTTTAGCTTTCCTTTTGCCTCATTAGTTACTTTGGGGACTTTAAACTTTGACTAATAAAACAGTTAAGTTGAAGGCATTCCGGACTGTAATTCATGTTTTGGGTTTTGGGTTATTTTGAGAGATTACGGGTCATCATAGCTTTGGAGAATAGATTGACAGCCTCTTCTTTGGGGCAGCCCTTTAGATATTGGAATGCTGCAATTATGTCACCCCAGTCCTTCTTTTCCTTAAACTAGACATACCCAATTCCAGCAACCGTTCATCTTATGTTTTAGCCTCCAGCCCCCTAATCACCATTTATTTATTTATTTATTTATTTATTTATTTATTTATTTATTTATTTAGTAGATTTATATCCCGCCTCTCTTCCCCCGTCGGGGAACTCAAGGCGGCATACAACAAGATAAAAAACAGTTGCCTATACAATATAAAATCAAAAAACTCATTCATACCATCCAAACATACACGAGGGAAGAACAAGGTCTCAATTCCATGCCCTCCGACAAAGCCAGGTCTTAACAGCTTTGCAGAAAGCAAGTAGATTGGGGATGGTTCTAATCTCCACAGGGAGCATATTCCAAAGGGACAGAGCTACCACAGAGAAGGCTCTCGCCCGCAGCCCCACCAGCTGACATTGTCTGGCTGATGGTATCCGGAGCAAGCCCTCCCTGTGGGATCTAACCAGGCGCTGGGAGGCATATGGTAGCAGTAGGCGGTCTCGAAGGTATCCTGCTCCTAAGCCATGAAGGGCTTTAAAAGTTGTCACTAGCACCTTGAATTGCACCCGGAAGACCACCAGTAGCCAATGCAGCTTGCGGAGGATAGGTGTTATATGGGCGCACCTAGGTGCGTCCATAATCACTTGTGCGACCGCATTTTGAACCAGCTGAAGTCTCCAAGTGCTCTTCAAGGGCAGCCCCATGTAGAGCGCATTGCAGTAGTCCAATTGGTAGGTGATAAGGGCATGAGCAACCGTGTGTAGAGCCCCTCGATCCAGAAGGGTCGCAACTGGAGCAACAGGGGAACCTGTGCAAAGGCCCCCCTGGTCACAGCCGTAAGGTGGTAATCAAATTGTAGCTGTGGATCCAGAAGGACGGGCGACAGTCTGCAGACGCGATAAGACTGGCCCAATATGATCGTTGTGCCACTCTTATCACCACTAGATAGGCATCAATATGACGTCCTAACAGTGTCCGGTCAGATTCAGCCTGACTTTTCTTCCAGTGGCATTCTAGGCATCTCTTCTGCCACTTCATCCCCCAGAGTTCCTTGGTAAACCAAGGAGATTTCCGAGGTCCACAGATGGTGAGAGTCCGCAAAGGCGCAACCCGATCTATGGCCCCAGTATTCCACTATTCCAGGCTTCCACCAGGGCTTCAGTCAAGCTGCGGGCAAGGGAAGCCGGAAACTCCCCAAGCTCCCTCTGAAACCCAATTGGATCCATTAGGCACCTGGGACAGAACCACCTAGTCGGTCACGCCTCCTTGTGGCGTGGAGTGGTCGTCAGGAATTCCAATCTTACAAGGGAATGATCTGACCATGACAAGGGCTGGGTGACTATTTCCTCCAATATCAGATCATGGCCATTGTTCAGAGATAAAAACCAGATCGAACATGTGCCCCCAATGAGTCGGGCCACGACTCATGGGTCAGGTCCACGGTTGCCATGGAGGCCATGAACTCCTGGGCTACACTCGAGGATTCGCCAAGGGATGGCAGATTGAAGTCCCCAAGCACCACCAGCCTGGGGAACCCAACCGCCAACCCGGCTACTCCCTCGAGCAGTCCAGGCAGGGCCGTTGCAATGCAGCTGGGAGGCAGGTACATTAACAACAGGCCCACCTGAATCCCTAGGTCCAACTTCAAAAAAAGGGACTCACACCCGTCTATCTCAAGAACAGGGCCTTCCCGTGGGCATAATTCCCGACGAGCAATTACTGCCACTCCACCGCCCCTGCCCTGAGGTCGTGGCTGGTGCACCACTTGAAACCTGGAGGGGCACTTCTCAACGAGGGGAATGCCCCCCTCCAGCCCCAACCAGGTCTCAGTAATACATGCCAGGTCGGCCCTCTCCTCCAGGATTAAATCATGGATCAGAGGAGCTCTCCTTACCACCAACCTGGTGTTTAAAAGCAACAGCCGGAGCCCAGAGCCTGGTCTTCCCTGGCCAGTGGGTCCACGAGAAGATCTCAAGGGGTCAGAACGCGGTACCGCCACCAATTGGCGAGTACGCATTCCCCAATGATGGCTAACCCCACGGCTCCCGCCATATCTGCCTCTCCCAGTCACCACTGAGATCGGCCGTCCCTTAAGTTCCTCCGTGGTCACGGTCCATTACCCACTACCGTCAGCCACCGTCTCCAGCTGGTGGGAATCTTAACCCTCACACACTCCTTCGCTCACCACACTTACTCACTACACTCACCCAATTTGTCTAAAATGAGATTAAACTAGAAGCAACTAAAACACATAAAAATTAAAACACGTAAAAAAAATTAAACTAGCAATACAAGAGACATAAAAGAGGGCATAGATGGCAGATGGAAAAGAATGTCCGGGTATACAAAGATGTTAACGACTCAGCCAGGTCCTGACATCGGTCCACGAGGGAGTCCAAGTTCAAGTCCAGGTTACCCTCACACAGTAACCCTGTGGCCGATGACAAGAGCCACTGACAGGACCAACACCACGCTCTCACTGTGGTTGCCCCAGCAGACCAGTCCCGACAGATGAATAATAGATGGGGGAGAGGGGAGGGTGCACCCACCACACTACACTCCCACTGCAGGGGTAGGATGCACCCAGATCCCTTGTACCAACAGCAGAGTATAAGGGGGGAGGGAAAAAGGCCTCAGCAGATAAAAAACCAAGGCCGATGAATGCAGCACCCCCCCTGTAACCATAGATTTTTGCCATGGCTGGGCAAAAAATCCACAGCTTAAATGGGTGGTGGGAGGGGAGGGTGGGAGGGGGACGGCCCCCAAAACGTTCCAGCAGCAGCAGGCAGGATGGCAGGAGACCAGACCGGCAACAATCTTGAGCTGACAATCACCTCTGCCTCCAGGCTCGGCGACGTCGCCAGCTGAACCACTGCCCATCCCCACCGCCACTGCCATCGGCATTGGCCTCCCCACTGTTTTCACCGTTGTTAACGCCCTCAGCTGAAGAGCATCCTTCTTGCTCTTCTCTGCATTCTTCTCTAGTCTGGACATCTTTTTTATATCATGGTGAGCAAAATTGAATGCTATATTCCAAGTGTGGTCTTACCAAGGCATTTGCTTATCAAAGCAAATATATCTTCATATTAAGACTGGATTGTCCCATTCTGTAGAAAAAGGCATAAGTATGAAGCTGGTTGGACCATTTTTCAGTGCCTCCCAATGCAAAGACTTAAAATCTTTGCATCTTGGAAGGAAAGTTTCAGTATCTCAAACCATCAGGATGGCTTGTAAAATATTTTCAGTATCTCAAACCATCAGGATGGCTGTTGTAAAAAATTTAAAACCTGATGACACCATCAGTAGAATGCTGATAACATTCTGCTGTGGGTGCTTCTGTAGGAGATGAAATTATCCCCAAAGTTGTAAATTATGACAGACAGGGTTAGCTAGAGGAAAAAAAGATAACTGGAGCTAGTGGGAGTTGAAGTCCACAAGTCTTAAAGTTGCCAAGTTTGGAGACCTCTGTTTTAAATTGTTCAATTCTATATATTGTTTGGGGGGGGGGTTGTGCGGGGGAGTGGGACTACAAAAGAAAAAAAGAAACAACATTAACTGTGACTTGCATTTTGGATTTGAGAAAGTTCACAGACACACGTACCCCAACAGTGTTTCAACAGTAGCTGTGAATGGCGCTGATGCCCTTGTAATGGGTTGAACTTCAAGTTCATACAATCCATGTTACCAGGAGATTATCAAATTGTAAACAAAGCATCATAGGACACAAGTTTGGAGGAGACTGAAATAAGACTGAGAATCTCCTTATGCCAAAATCTTATGGAACCCACAGGGAATTAAATGTTTTTAGCATAGTGCTGAGGCTCATAGTGGCTCATGTGGTAGAATGCTAGTTTGACAAGCAGCCCATGTTCGAGACCTGAGTGCTGCCAAGGGGCAGTGTTGAGATCCCATCCCTCGCTCCAGCTCCTGCTAGGGACTTGAAACGAGTTCCCAGCTGGGCATCCCCTGGTTAACAGCGATGTCACTGGCTAATCCTTTCAAACTGGAAGCCCTCTGGGGCTTCTGTAATGAATACTATGCTAGGACCATACTTTATCATAACGGCCAGGTTTCGTATTATATCCCCTCCGCTCCAAAGCAATAATCTTTGCAAGAGGGAAAAAAATGTGTAGGAACAAATGAGAGTTGGTTCTGCCAGAGATTTTTTTACAGAACGTTTAATAATATTCCTTTTCACCAACTATCTGTTGTCACTTCAAGATTCCAGACGGATTTTGGATTCCATTTGTGTGGGTTGAACGTCAAACAAAGGAAGAGAAAACTGAATTTGATTGGAGCAGACTGAGGGCAATATGACAAGGTGGAAACAGAAAGGTGGGAATAAAAAGGGAAAATAAAAGTGTGAATATACAAGCTGCATCTGGGCGAACACAGTCTGCTCCTCTTTATCCTTGATGGCACACTTAGCAGTCATATTCAGAGTCAAAATATGGATAAAAAATATGTATTGTGAATTTTCTGGGAACTCATTGCAGAGCACATTCAAGGGTGTGAGAAAGTTCTTAGTGGGTGAACATTCATTAAGCTTTCTCGGCCTCTTATTCCCAAAACTATCAGCCACGCAGTGGTGGGATTAAAAAAATTTTTTTACTACCGGTTCTGTGGGCACGGCTTGGTGGGCATGGCTTGCTGGTGTCGCTTGGTGGGCGTGGCAGGGGAAGGTTACTGCAAAACCTCCATTCCCTCCCCACCCCACTAACCTGCTTTCCAGCTCCATTCTCCTGTGCAGGGCAAACAAAGAAGACCCAGCTGACCATCTGGGACACAGGAGGTAGAGAATAGAAATGGGCAGTGTTATGTATGCAGGTTTAAAGTCATTGGTTTAGTTTGAACTGTTCTTGTAAAATGTAAGAAATGATTGGTTTAAAAAGTGCGGGAAAACCCTGCACTCTGATTGGCTGGCAACTGCGGCTGCTGGTTATAAGTAGCAGCCGAAGCCCAGCCAAAGTGGGTTCATTCTGAGCTGTAGTCACTAATAAACAAAGAGTTTGAAGCACTCTGCGTCTGTCTCTTCATGCAAACTTAACAGGCAGGGCCAGTCAGAGCTGGTTTTTGCCGGTTCTCTGAACTACTCAACATTTCTGCTACCGGTTCTCCAGAACTGGTCAGAACCTGCTGATTCCCACCTCTGCAGCCACGTCTATCCGTACGGTTCTATCTTGTTTGGAAATGATGGTGTCATTTTGTTCAAAGGAAATATGATACTAGATGCCTCTAAATAATAATGTGAATACTGGGATTTGGGGAAAGGCCACAAAATCTATATCATAGGAGGCACCAGAAGAATGTTGTGGATAGTATGACAAATTTGCTAAGACACACAAGTTCATTCAAAGTCCAGTTCAGTCTTTATTTATTTATTTTTTTTACAAAGTAGCTGCAAGGAAGTTATCCCCACTTAGAAGTCTTTGCTGTAAAAGGACCCATGTGCTACATGGGCCTATTGACAATGCAAGGAAGAAATTGCATCAATGCAGTTGGAGATTTTTTTAAAAACAGCATTTGAGGAACAGATGGTGCAATGCGTGTGTTGCTGTTCAGGTCTTTCTCCTTTTTATTCTAGTCTTCCAGTTCCCACCATTTCAGATCTTTCCCATCCGGCTGCCAATAATTGGCTAGGATCTGATTGTAAGTCTTATCCTGAGTGGACTAAAAATAAATTGATTAATTGGGGAAAGGTCTTATATCAACCTTATGCTTTCCTAAGACAGCTGCCCTCTCTTCTTATGGATACAGTGACAATCTAGCCAATGTACTGTAGATAGGATGAATAAACCTAACCTTAATTATATTTAATTGTGTTGACATTATAATTAATATAATAAAATATAAATCTTGAAAACTAGACTCGATAGACTAGACTTCATGCGAACATTTAAACCTTCATTTTGTGGTTCAAGTCCAGCTTCAGTGATTTTTGTGAGTTTGGAAGCAATCTCTGTTTCTCATAAGACAACCCAGAAGGTAGACTAAAGTGTCTGTGGAATTGCTGAAGGAGGACATGTTATGGATGGTAGCTTGAATACCTGGGGTTAAGGCCGGATAGAAATCTAAGAAGTAAAAAAACAACAACCCTGCTTTAAAATGTCCTTTAGACAATCTAAAAGCCAGCTGAGTTCCTTATTCATTTAAAGCTACTGTATGAGTTGTCCTTGTTTAACTACTCTCACAAAAATCATAACAGGCAAACCAAACCCCTAATGCTTCAGATCAGAAAATGAGTTCCTTTCCTCCACTAAATGATATTCTTTCATATTCACAGTAGACAAAACCCTCAAAGATAAATAATCACGTCTATATCCCGTCACATGGAAAGATACAATACACAATTTGGCCAAATACAGAAGGCCTGTTCCCGACCCCATATCCTTTCCCTCTTTTTATTCATCAATTAGCATTTCCAATAAATTAAGGAAGGGGGAAAAAAACCCTTCATAACTACATTTGTTCCATCAAATCGCCCTTCCTCCTTTCAAAAATGTGCAGAAGAGGCACATTGCAAGAAAAAGAAAAACCAACGAGCTTCAAGGTATGTGATCATCTACAGCAGTGGTTCTTAACCTTTTTGAAAGAATCACCCCCTTGAGCCATTGAGGAAGTTGTCATCGCCCCCCCTCCCCCAACATAACCGCCCCCCTGCCGCCCCTTAGCATCCCTCTGGCCAAAGGGGCCAGCAGAGTGGCGCTAAGAGGCGGCAGGGGGGCGTTCAAGCCGCCAGCCCTGCACATTCACCCATTGACTAGTAACGCTCCGGAGCCGGCACCTCCAATGTGGAAGAGGTGGTGCGTTATGTGCCGCCGTGGCTGCATTCGACACGCCGCCCCCCTGTCACCTCTTAGTGTCCCCAAGGCCAAGGGGGCCAGCAGAGGGGCTAATGGGCGGCAGGGGCGGCGTGTCGAACGTGGCCACGGCAGCTCTCTCTCTCTCTCTCTCTCTCTCTCAATATATCTCCCTCCATTGCCCCATATCGCCCCCTTCCATTCCTTCACCCCCACGTCGCCCCTTTTCATTCTATCGCCCCCCTGAAAAACAAAATCGCCCCTTGGGGGGCGATATCACCCAGGTTAAGAACCACTGATCTACAGTGCCATTACATCTCCTTAAGCTGGTTAGTTTTCACGTGTTCTCAAAACAGTGAGTAAAATCCTTATAGTTAGTCTCCAGAATGGAGTTGGAGAAACTCAAATTATATGCAGGGGTACAGCGCAATCCAATAATATCCATGTGAGTGAGAACATTATCCTCTGGTTGTCCCATGTCTTCTTCTGCCTCCTCGGTGGCAAGGAATCTGAATTCTCTATCATTCTCAAGTCTCAATGTTTTAAAAACAGGCTCTCCTTCATCCCGCCTGCTGTTCCATTGTTTCCATTCAGTTCAATTGCCTCTAGGCCTTCGTTCCTGTTGTCATCTTTCTCCATCCCTTCCTGCTGTTCTTTCTCCTCTTCTGCTTCCTCGGTTTCCTCTCCATTCAGGAGGTTCGTGGTAGATAGGTGGCTGAGAAGCCGTCCTTCCTTGAAAGACTCAGCCAGTTCTTTGGCACAGCAAGAAGGTGTATTGGTTTCATAGGTACTATGAAAACTGTTGTAGTCAACCTCATAAAAGTCCTTCTCTAGGGTAAGGACAGGGGTGAAACGATGCCCCCAAAGCACTTCTGTGTCCATGTAGGAACTCCGAGCCTGGCAAGTCATCCCTGAAGGAGAGAATAAAAAAACAGAGATTTAGTAGATCTAGTGAATACTAAAAGCATAACCTTCCCTGATACTACAATGGAAAAATGTAATGTGCATTTTCCTTCCTTCCTTCCTTCCTTCCTTCCTTCCTTCCTTCCTTCCTTCCTTCCTTCCTTCCTTCCTTCCCTCTTTCTTTCTTTCTTTCTTTCTTTCTTTCTTTCTTTCTTTCTTTCTTTCTTTCTTTCTTTCCTTGGACCAAAACATTTTACCACTGCTTCTCAAACTTCGAATAGAATAACAGAGTTGGAAGGGACTTTGGAGGTCTTCTAATCCAACCCTCTGCTTAGGCAGGGAACACTATACCACTTCAGAAGAAATGGTTGTCCAACCACTTCTTAAAAACTTCCAGTGTTGGATCATTCAAAATTTCTGGAGGCAAATTGTTCCACTGGTTAATTGTTCTCACTGTCGGGAAATTTCTCCTTAGTTCTAGGTTGCTTCTCTCCTTGATTAGTTTCCATCTATTGCTTCTTGTTAGTGGCAAACTACTTCTGAAAATCCTTGCAAAGAAAACTGCAGGGTCCAGTCACCAAGGATCAGACATGACTGAATTGGGAGGGGGGGGAGATGCCTATGAGTCTTGACATAATAACATCAAAGGTGTAGGAGAAGGAGAGAAAGAGGCTGGGGGTGGAGGCAAGAGAGGAATCAGCCTAGAATCATTACATTCCCACAAGCAGTCTGTGTCCAGCCCCTCTTGAATTCGTTTAATTCTTATTTAGCGCCAATTGAGCATTGTTAGTTGACTACATTCTCATGTATAGGCAAGAACAATAAATTAGCTCAACTGGAACCTAACATTTGATCCTGATTCTTTTCACCTGACAAGAGACAGGCAAACTCATAGTAAGGCCCTTGCTGTAATAAAAACCGATTAATGTTTGCCTTCCTTTGCCATCCAAAGAAACTCTCCAAGGAGTTAAAAACCCTTACCAAAAGTCTGTGTTCCAAGGCCATTATTTGAAAATTGAAAGCAATAAATCTACGAGTGGCCAATTGTCAACAGAGACTGTTCTGAAAGCTTAGAGAACAGCAAACAATAGCTGCCCAAAATTATACTTTTTAATGTTCTGTAATTGAATCAGCCAATGCATTCATTATGTAACTCAGAAAAATTGGAACAAATAACTTAGGCAAAGGGGAGCACACAAAGGGCACACACAGCCTCTTTGTGTGTGTGTGTGTGTGTTGTTTTGCTTTTATAGGCAGTCCTCGACTTCAGAACCACAACCGAGCCCAACATTTCTGATGTTAAGTGAGTTTTGTCCCATTTTGTGACCTTTCTTGTTAAGCGAATCACTGCAGATGATAAGTTATTAACCCGGTTGTTAAGTGAATCTGGCAATCTCCCCATTGACTTTACTTGTCAGAAGTTCACAAAAGGGGATCATGTGACCTTGGGACACAGCGACAGTCATAAATATGAACAAGTTGCCAAGCATCCGAATGTTGATCCCATGACTATGGGGATACTACAAATGGTTGTAAGTGCAAAAACTGGTCATGTCACTTTTTTTCAGTGCCGTTGTAACTTTCAATGGTCACTAAACAAACTGTTGTAAGTAGAGGACTACCTGTATAATGTCTTTCCCCCCCTTCTTTGTAGCAAGTGGCTTTTCTACTTCCCAGGAAACCATGAAGACAAGTGAAGTCATCAAATGTAAACACACACACATTCACAGACTTTGTTAAAAGATGTCCGTATTCCAAATGAACACGGATTTCCTCTTAAATATTCCACAACAAAGCTTTGCAAATTTGCCTTTGCTGAAATCTCTAAGTATTCTTTGGATCATCAGATATTTGGCAGATCATCCGCCTGCTGACATTCAGATCCAGCATCTCACTAACATGATCTTCAAGGGATAGACAGCATGTGTGAAGTTCTTAGAGGAAGCAATTGGCACATGAAAATGATCTGGTAAGTGACTTAAGAGTCCTCAATACGGCGCAAAAAAAGCCATTTTCACTCCAAGGTAAATCCCAGTGAATCCAATGTGATTTTCTCCTGGGTAAATTATATAAGACTTCAGCTTTAGTTCAGCTTATGATTATATGTTCATTTAAATAGCCTGGAAAGCTTTCTTTCCAATTACACTTCAAAAACATGAAGGGCAGATTTGAGAAAGCAGATTCTGAACAGCAAAATTAGAAAATGCATCCGCCAAGATTAATTTAAGGTTGTTTTCTTTCTGACTCTGACATACTGATATCATAGGGGTGGGGGTATTTCCACAGGACCATTGTCTGCATTCAAAGCTGTCCTGAATGGACTTCTGCAAAAATCAAAATATTGACACCCAATCATGGTTTAAGTCTTGATGACCAAGAGAAGAATGTAAAGGAAGTCACCCAATCAACACCTTGCTTCCTTGGCTATTATTCATTCTGGAGCAACAACATTTCAGAGAATTGTTTTATTAGATTTACAAATCAAGGAAAACAATATAGCATTCTTTTTTGAAAAAAGACAATACTTAATTTCCAAGTTAAACCTACTACTGGTTGACCTTTTCTATATCCCTGGACATGGAATTATCCAAAAACTTTAGATAATGAAGGTTTTAAAAATCACCCAGAAGTAAACCAAGATTAAAATAGTTTCACCAAATAAAAGGAGAAGCAGCTGTCAGGATTACTAAGAGGAGTCCATAGTTTAATCACTTATCACCAAAGACAAGCAGCTCAAGCTGATTCCAGCAAATGTCAAAGATACAATCTGCAATTAATGTCATCAGCAGACAAATGTTTTATTAATATTCCAGAATGCCAAAGAAATTAAAGTAATTGATTTGGACATAGCATTAACCTCCTTATGACCCACCCAAAAAAGTAATCATGAGTTACAAATAACCTTTCTGAAGGGCTGAGTTATGAACATCTTTGTTAAATAAATGGCTTATTTAATTTAGAATCCTATTTAAAATAATGACCATGAGATGCTTCTACATTACTCATAAATAGATGTATCTTCTAGCTCTTCCTAAAGATTGTTGGTCTTCACCAACCAGTAGACTGCCCAATTCATTAAATTAAATTTCAGTTCAGTAATGCATGTATGGCCAACAAAGAAAGTTCTTCACACATTCCTACTTGGCATGAAATTACAGGTTATCTGTCTAGGATCATGAATACTTAGAACTAGATTAGGTATCTCCACAACTGTTTAGTGTTTCCTAAATGAGGAAATGAGGATGCTCAAATGATAATGTCCATTCCAATGAGCACTTTCCATTACTGGCTGAAGCCACGGTTGAATGAATTGAGCATGATACAAAAGTGTTTTTGGTTTGCAAGAGCTTGTCCTTGAAAAAACCTGAAAACAAGAAATTTTGAGGGAGAAGATCCAGTGAACAAGTATAAATAGCGGACCAGCTAATCGCAAGAGTAACTATCTCAATAGTTGTGATGGTAGGTGGGAAAGACTTTTAAGAGATGGGGCGATGAGGTGTTCCATAGAGAATAGTCAGATAAGGGAAAGCATCACCCATAATGGTGGGGCAAGGGTCACAAAAGGGACTCTCCCCAGTTTCTTGAACTATAAAAGGACAGTGGCAGAATTGTACTTTCAGACATACAAGATTCTACTAATGTAGTTTTGCAATAAAGTAGAATTAGATTATCTGGCCATGCTTCCTGCCTAAAGTTTACAATATTACTATTCTTTTCATCTTGGTTGACATGTGGTTGGGTTGGATTTGGCTTTAATGCCAGGAGATTGAGAGAGATGGATGGTCTAGAAACGTGATTGATAGATAGATAGATAGATAGATAGATAGATAGATAGATAGGTAGGTAGGTAGGTAGGTAGGCAGGCAGGCAGGCAGGCAGGCAGGCAGGCAGGCAGGCAGGCAGATGAGACATGGAGAGATAGATAAAAGATGTGGAGCCATTACAAAAAGATATCTCAGTCCTAAGAAAGTATAAAGTAGTTTGAGAAACAAAAGCAAACACCAAATTCAAAACAAGTCCCACCTGGATTGCGAATTGAAATAGAGAAAGGCATTGACAGATTTTAAAGTTTCTATTAAAGTACATTAACTCCAAGATGACTCTAAACAGCTTCAGCAGTTAAAAGAAACAACCATATATAAAAACCATCATCTATGGGACAGCATCACACCCAACCAGATCACATCCAACTCAAGGCCTGGAAATTCTCTGGTACTAACCAAAGCTCATCCTGCTTAGTTTTGGAGATCAGTGAAGGGTAGATTCTGCCTTCTACAAAGCCAATAATTGACCATAAAGGTAAAAAAAGGTAAAATGTTTTAGTTTATTAATGCATTGTTGTGATGCCTCCCTGTCAACTAAAAAGATACTCCTTGGGTCTTTTTAGCTGCCAGAAAAAGGGAGAGGAGGAAAACAGTGCATTCCTTAAGTGCCTAGATAATCACCTGGAGTGCAAGAAAGTTACTGGAGAGCATGATTGATGACTCTTGGGGATGGATGTGCCCCATTGGAGAATACACATCCAGGGGGTGGGGGGAAGACCAGGGTCAAGGGGGAAATGAATGATGTATTTTAGTATCGGCTGCATCCAGCCAACACCAACATGGCCTCTTCCAATAAATAAATTTTCTTTTCTCTGAGATGCGGCTAGAGACTTATGATTTGAATGGGGGTGGATTTGTCAGAGTCCTGACACTCCCAATCTCCAGAATCTGAACATTTGACATCCCCATTATCAAAAAGCATTCCATGAAACACACCATATAGTCGTGCTGGCCATGTGACCACAGAAGGGTTTTTGGACAACACTGGCTACCACAGCTAGGAAATAGAGATGAGTACTGCCCCCCTAGAGTTGGACACCACTAGACAGAGGAAACCTTCACCTTTACCTTTTAGGAAAACCAGCCCCCACAGTCTGAAGCTCTTACCTGTTGCTTCCACCATCCCTTCTAAAATGACGACAATTTCAAACTCTTCCTTCTCCAGCCGGGCACGTGACATCTCCCAAAAGGGACTTTTCTCGTTGATTTCATGTGAAATGATGAGCGGGGATACCAAAAACAGCCTGTCATCCCCTGTGTCAAATCCCACGTTGATGTCCGTTTGGTTCAAGGGGATGAATTCCCCTTCTTTGGTCTGTTTGGATTTAATCATCTTGGCTCGAATAGATGCCTCTACAATGTGGGAATTCCTTAGATCTCCAACTCGGAACATGAGACACAATTTCTCATCCCGGATCGAAATCACAGCGTTGTTAGAGAACATGAGTGTCTCTGCCCTCTTCTTTGGTTGGCTGATCTTCACAAACATGCACCCCACCATGAAAGCATTGACTATGGAGCCCAGGATTGCTTGGACCAAAAGCAATATGATGCCCTCAGGACATTTCTCAGTGATCACCCTATGACCATAACCAATGGTGGTCTCTGTCTCAATGGAAAACAGAAAGGCGGAGACAAACCCACTGAGGTTGTCAACGCAAGGGATCCAGTCTTCATCTTCCACGTGGTCTAAATCTCCCCGGATGTAGGCAATGAGCCACCAAATGAAACCAAAAAACAACCAAGTGATGGTGTAAACCATGGTAAACACAAGCAGGTTAAAGCGCCACTTGAGATCCACCAAAGTGGTGAAAAGATCACTGAGATATCGGTAGGTTTCCTGGACGTTTCCATGATGAACGTTGCACTTGCCCGTTTTTTCCATGTACCTCTGGCGTGGTTTCTTGTTTTCAGCTACCAAAAGACGCGTTCGATCCGTGGCAATTGGGACATCATCCCGGGCTTGTTTGGGAATCTTCTTTTGCTCTCTGGGGGTGACGTCAATTTCCATATCTTGATTCATGAAGATCCTTGAATCTCCGGCCATGGTTGGGCTACAGAACAGGAAAAAATATTGTACAGTAACTCTACCTTATAAAAATAAGTAGAATTGTTTTCCTCAGCCTACTTGTCTCTTGATATTTGTGACTGCAAGCCACGTGGGCTGATAATGATGTGAACTGACATCCAAAACATTCGCAGAACAGCAGTTCAGGCAAAGTGGATCCACATCTTTTGATGAGTGTTCTTGGGCGTTTATAGTACATTTTCATGGGCACTTACATGGTGATGATTCACTTTATCCATAAAATAATCTCCACCTCCCTCTTTTGGTTCCTTAACTTTACCAACTGAAGCATCAGAATTATCCCCTTTCCCCCCACCCCAAAAAACCCCTACCCAGATTTATTCAGTAAAATTGCACGAGACATTTGAAAGAAGCATTTTGCAAAACGTATCTCAGATTTTTTTTTGGAAAGATTGAATGGTGGCTGAAAATTCTTCCTAGCTATCTCCACGGGGATGGACATGGATAGACACTTTGCAGCATTGGTGGTTCCAATGGAAATGCTGTCTATGCACATAGGAAAGCATGTGCTCATGCTTTCTAGCTATCCAGTTGTCTACTATCCATCCATCCTTCCACCCAGTCAATTTGTATAACCATCTATACAAATTGGAGACAGGGGTCTCCAATCCCTAGTCCATGGATGGCACCGGGCCTCTGCATGCCAGAAATTGGAATGCACAAACAAGTGAAGCCCCATCCACAGGATACAGGCAGTATGTGAAGCCATGCTCCCTCTGGTCCATGGAAAAACCTCTCTCCATGGAACTGGTCCCTGATACCCAAAAGGTTGGGGGCCATTGCTCTGAGAGGCAAACAACCACAAAAATAATTGGTAAACAGTTAAAAATAGAATACAAAAAAGAAATTAAATAGAATTAATGTTGGTTCTTTGAGGTGGGCCAAATCAAGAGACAGCAAGGATTATAAGAATGCTGCTTTATTGCTATAGGGTTATTTTGAATTTCTTTCTCATGCCTTCTCCTGTCCCTGGATTGTTTCTTTTATTTTATTTTTCTGAAAACATTCTTCAAACTTATCTTATTTATACACAAGATAGGTGTAAATGAATTTTTAACTCTCCCCCCACTTCTGTCCGTTTCTCCTCTTGTAAGCGAGCAGTGTTCGGAAGAAAACAGAGGAGATTTGGCACTTATTAATGGAATCCTTTTATTTTTCCAATAAAAAGAAATCCTGTTATGAAACCTTTCATTTATTTTTGGACAAAAGTGGAGCTCCTGTGGAGAACTGCTCACCAGCCCCCAAGTACTTCACACACAGAGAGAGACACATGGATATACACAGACACACACACACACACACACACACACACACAGAGCACAAATCCTAGGAAGTCCTAACCAACCCTCTTAATCCTCTGTCTTTGATCTTATAAACTTATGGCTAGGATTCAAGATGAAGCAATATAACTAAGCTGCATAAAATAATATAATTATAGAAATCTATTTTTGAAAAGTACAAATAAATGCCCAAGTCAAATGGCAGAAGAACCAAGGAGAATAAACAGATACCAGTGTATCTCACTAAGGTCAGAACTAGAAATAAATCTCAGGGCCTTCTAAATGAAAAGCAAGCATTGGTTTTAATCCAACTTCTTCAGTTTGTTGAAACTTTTCCTTTCAAAACCTAAAGCCAGGAAATTTTCTGTTCATGCTTAGCTTTCTCAGAACCAGATTTTCAAATGAATGCAGAGTTTTGGTAAGATATTTGTAGCTGAATTTCTTCTGCAGCACTGTTTTCAGTGGGATAAAAATGAACTTTCCCCCCATTTGGAATTATGGCAAGAAAATGAATTCTGTTAAATTGCTGCTGGGAATTCTGGAGTTGTAGAACTTCAAATTATTTGGAGGACCCCAGAAGGGAGAAAGAAAGATTCAAGCTGTCTGTCACTATTTTTTTACTTATTTTAAAAACTGAGCCATGCAACCATGCCAATATTGCTGTTATGGAGCATAAGAATAGAGTTGGAGAATTCCTGGAGAAATCAAGAGAGGACACACCGAGGAAGGGAATGTATTGTCCAGCTGCCATTTTATCAGGCTGCTTCATCAGCTTCCTTAAAAGCCCAGCAAATTTGTTATCATCTCTTCATTTTAAGCTGATCATGAGCTGCACTGCAAGAACTGCAAAATCTTGCATTGAATTGTGATGGATGTCAACTGCATAGCTTCCAGCAAGAGCTAAAGTCCTTTTTTCCCCTTTTTTACCACCCTGTAATCCCTTGCTTTGGGGTGGGGTTGGAGCGACTGAATGGAACTGCACATTTACTGACCAGATGCCCTTCCTGACACCTGTGTCGGGTTCACAGCAGATATTTTATCTTTGCTCCCTGATAGAGAAACATCTGCTGCTGCCTAGGATTGAATTCTCAACCTTCCAAGTGAGAGATGACGCCTTCAACTCTGGGCCAGTGTGTTGCTCAAGAACTGAAGTCCAATTGCTACATCAAGGAAGGATAGTACAGATCCTGCAGAAAATGGGATCAGCAATTCTCCAACTGTATTTTGTTCAGGTTAAAAAGAAAACCTTGAAAACACTTCACGGTAAAATAAGTTCCCAATCTGATTTGAAGTGAATAATTGAACTGACTCTGAGAGTAATGCCAGGCAAAGTATATAGAGAAATATTCCTTACCTCAATATGAGAGGAAGTGTGATACAAGACATGGGATATTGGCTTAGACTCTTAAACTTCTGAATTTGCTGCTTGTCCGAGTCATTAATGTTCTAAGTAGATTTAATCTGATCATTCTTTCCTTAGCCTCCCTTCGGCGGCTGCGAAGACAAGAACAGGAGATTGCAAACTCACAAAGAGCTGGACGTAGGCGCTATTGATTACAGTGCCTAATGTCTGAGTGTGTAATGTGCTTTGATTTCTCACATAAAAATAATTGAAGCGTGAAGCAATACCAGATAAAACAAATTGGATATAAGTACACAGAAGATAGAGATGTATGAAAAAAGAGTCATGCAAGAGATAGATTTCATTTCTTTTTAACAAGCCCTGTGTCAGCCTATCATTTCTGGTTAAGAAATGCCATCCGATCGCCACTGACCACTTCCTTTGAGATAGAAGAGCAGGATGTTCTTGGTTCCATTAAGCCAGTCCTCACTTAATGATCGATCACTTAACATCCATTTGAAGTTACAGTGGAACTGTGACTTACAGTTATGGAACTTATGACTCTGTGCTGATGTAATGGCTGTTGTAGTGCCCCTGACATATTAGCCCTATGTCCAGGATCACCTATAGGGAAAATGTTAAAAATCTGCTTCCATAACCTCTGCAAGATCGCAGGTATCCCACTTATAAATGAAGTCCTTTAAGTCTGTGCCCAATTACCAAGGAGAAAGCTCCCTTACATACAGAACACTACAATAGTAACTCGTGGTGGCTCAGTGGGTAAGATGCTGAGCTTGTTGATCAACAAGGTCAGCAGTTTGGTGGTTCCAATCCCTAGCACCGCATAACGGAGTGAGCTCCCGTTACTTGTCCCAGCTTCTGCCAACCTAGCAGTTCGAAAGCATGTAAAAATGCAAGTAGAAAAATAGGGACCACTTTGGTGGGGAAGTAACAGCGTTCCATGTGCCTTTGGTGTTTAGTCATGCTGGCCACATGACCACTGAGACGTCTTCAGACAGCGCTGGCTCTTCAGCTTTGTAATGGAGATGAGCACCGTCCACTAGAGCCAGAAATGACTAGCACACATGTGCGAGGGGAACCTTTACTTTTACCTTAGCTCCACTTAGTAGATGAGGTTGAAATGGGGAGATCCACATGGCCTTCATTGTGAACCATGATATGGTTTGATTTGTTTGAGCATAGTTGGTGACACAGAGACATCAACTGACTTATGTTCACAGGTTTATGATGCCATGGATCTCCCTTGTGGAACACATGCACAGAGCTGAATTTTAAGTTATCGTGCCAACTTTATAAAATGCCAACTTGTATTTTTCCTGGGTTATTAGTGGTGATCTATTATGCAGCTCGCTTCAGGGGAAGGCAGGATATTTGTCAAGTTAATTAATCGGTAAACAAGCTTTGATTTACTAGAAGCCAATTCAAAAATATTCTCTCTCCCTCTGTTTTTTCCCCTGGGGAAAACCTGATTGCCAAAATGATAGATTGATTTCCCACTCCCTTTTGACATGAATTACAGGGGGGAAAAAGGGAGTTCCCCCCAAAAAGATTATAATATATCAGGCAATCTGTGAACCTGTTTATTATCGTGCAGAATTCATCAACCACAGAGATTAGCTGATGATTTTCTGAGCTACTCCTCCCTTTGTAATACAGAATAGAACAACAGAATAATTATGTCACTTTTATGCACAAAGCCACTTGTTCCTTTTGGATGGACTGCAAAGTTGGCAGTAGCTGAAAATGGAGATGGGAAGGCCAGTTTTCTCCCACTTATCAAGTACACAGAGAGGCTTTTTATCAGCTTTCCTCCTATCACAACCCTCCTGACTCACATTCCAAAGGGGGATGGTTAGGAATGACCTCAAAAAAGGCCCAACATTTCGTTCAAGGTGAATGAGCTAAATCCAGATGGAGCTGCTACCGGTCTGTCTGTGTGGCTGCAGAGAAAGTTCCAGCACTTAGACCACTGACAAAAATGTGATCCCAATGAATAATAAGCAGACAAAGATACAGTTGGGCGAATTATTCTCTACATACCTAACGGCCATCCCAAACTTGCTGCTGAATTGCAAAAGTTAATGTGATTTAAGAGAGGAAGTAATTAAATATACGGAGAATAATCATACTAGCAGGAGCGCATTTACGAGATTCAGTTTGGATTGAGTCAAATTTAGACTCTGTCAACACTTTGCCCTTATCTTGAAGAGCGCCTGTCTCTCCTAGCATCACAGTCAAAAACCAAGTGTAGCCCTTAGTATGACAAGCAGCAGATCCTTGGGCAGGGCAGAAACCCAAGAGACTATTTTGCAGGGAGGTTGAATGCTGGGCCATTAGGGTTTGACCAGTTCTCAAAGGATCCAAAACTTTCTCAACTTTACTTGGAGAACTGATGTCAGACTTTGGGCAAGGAAAAATGGTGCACTTTTCTCCAGTATCAGTGTTCCAACTAACAAACTCCAAGCCAACAAACTCTGAGAGGCATTTTCTCAAAGTTCCATTTTGACAGTTCCGGGTTTTCCCTCCCCAAAAGAAAATCAAAGATCCAACCCCTGCACCCATCAGTCCATCACATGGCCCAATCAAATATCATCCCAACTGGAGACCTTCTTCCAGTCACTCCCTTCCAGGTGCAGAGCAACATGTCCTTGACTCTCTGAAAAAGAATGTTGTTGTGTATAAACTTCTGTCTCTCTATGAAATCCCCCCTCCCAAATTCCCAGGCATTGAATGTGGCAGCCTCGAAGCTTCCAAGTAAAATATGACTTCCAATGCTGACATCCAGTGGATTTTCTTCTCTCTAAAAAAACCCCACACAAGAATAGCAGATTCAGGATCCCGTGATATTAAGAACAGGCAGAACTTTAGTCCAAAAAATATTCGACCAGGAAAAAATCAACTGATCAGTTTTATAATGTGTATGAAACAACCTGGATCAGTTTTATAATCTGTATGAAACAACTAAAACTTACTTCTTTGAACATCTCAGAAAAATATATGTTGCACTAATTAGACTCTGTACTGTAATTATTTCACATATAATAAATAAACTTCTTTTAAATACACTCTACTGAGAGTTGAGAAGCAAAAAAAGCTAGCAAATTTATCCCGTTTTGGCAGTGGGTTGAAAAGCTGCCATATTTGTTCTGACCAGTTGGTCTCTCCAGATAAAATTGACCGGAATTTTAGAGTTGGAGGGATTTCAGGGACAATTAAAGATGATCTGGAATATAATCAAAGCATCTGTCTCATGTGGCTGTCCAGCTTTGCTTACATACATCCGATGAAAGACTGCTGAATGGTTTTGGTACAGCGGAAGTCTGTTCTATTGCCAAACTTCCCATGCTTTTTGGAAATTGTGTAAAAAATTATCTGCATTTCTGTCCTTTTGAGCAACAGAACCAGAGGTGTTATATTCAGCAGGTTCTGACCAGTTCTGGAGAACCGGTAGTGGAAATTTTGAGTTGTTTGGAGAACCGGCAAATACCACTTCTGACTGGACCTGCCCCCATCTATTCTCTGCCTCCTGAGTCCCAATTGATCGGCTGGGTCTTCTTTGGTTGCCCTGCACAGGAGAACGGAGCTGAAAAGCAGGTTAATGGGGTGTGGAGGGAATGGGGATTTTGCAATAACCTCCCCCAGGAGTGGGGAGGGAATAGAGATTTTACAGTAACCTTCCCCTGCCACGCCCACCAAGCCATGCCCAGAGAACCAGTAGTAAAATTGTTTTGAATCTCACCACTGAACAGAACAGAGCTGGATTTTTATCCTCATTGAAGAAGACACTTGTGGATGTTTTAAGGTCACAATCATATCTCTTCTTGATAGTTTCTTCTCAGGCTAAAACTAGGATGGCAGCCTTTGAGTGGCCAACAATCACCCTGTTTGGAAGAATGGGCACATGTTTTTGTGTGAACATGATGACATAGAGTTGGTGAGGATCACTTCACACTTGTGGGCAAGCTGAGACAAGGTTCAGGATAGCTGGATTCCTGCAGCATGCTAAACCATACATGGATTTGCTTGGTTCCAGTATCAACTGGTCATTACAATTTATACCTAGCTGCTGCGAATAAAATATCACCATCTAATAAAAATAAGAGTGCTCAATTATGGGATGCAACAGAGCAGAATATAAGAACCTTTCCACTTTCTCTGCATAGTTTCTAATTGCCCAATTCTGTGCTACATTTTGTACAATGCACCATACCACAAATTAAGTTTGGATACTCATTCCTTCTTATAGTGTAGTTTTTATGCAGTTATACCTCTTGTTTTTCTATTATTTATTTATTATTTTATTTATTTATGTATTTATTTGGATTTGTATGCCGCCCCATCTCCGGGGGGACTCGTAGCGGCTCACACAGAGAATCGAAATACAGGAAACATAAATACAAGGCATTAAACATATAAAAACCATCCAAATAAATCCCTAAAATACAATAAAACCAAATTAATTAAAAAGACCCCTACCAACAGCAATCCAGGCTGGCCTGTACAAAGAGCCAAGTTTTAAGATCGCGGCGGAAGAAACAAAGGCCGGGAGCCAGCCGCAACCCCAGGGGCATCTGGTTCCACAAGGTGGGCAACCCCACAGAGAAGGCCCTCCCCCGGGGGACCACCAACCGACATTGTCTGGTCGATGGCATATATGGATATATGTCATAGTTCTGGGGTGCGATGGCTCAGCGGCTAAAGGTACTGAGCTTGTCAGCTGAAAGTTGTAAGCTGGAAGCTGACAGCCCAGATTCGAGACCTGAGTGCTGCATGATGGGGCAAGTTCCTGTTACTTGCACCTGCTCCTGAACACCTACCAGTTTGAAAGCATGCAAATGCAAGTAGATAAATAGGCACCACTTTTGTGCGAAGGAAACAGTGTTTATATATATATATATATATATATATATATACACACACACACACACACACACACACACACACACATATATATATATATATATATATATATATATATATATATATATATATATATATATTCATATTTATATCCTGTCTTTCTCTCAAGACTCATGGCGGCTTACAATTTTTTTTGGAGCACAACCCAATGCACCTCGGTATATAGTCACATTGGTCATGGAAGCATCTTTGGACAGTACTGGCTCCCTCAGCTAGGAAATGGATGTGAGCACTGCCTCTTAGAGCAGGGGTCCACAACCCCTGGTTCATGGCATGCCAGAAACCAGGTATGCAAACAAGCAAGGTCGACTCAGCCTTCCATCCTCTCGGGGTAGGTAAATTGAGGACCCAAGATTGTTGGGGGCAATTAGCTGACCTTGTAAAAATGCCGCTTAGTAATAAGCAGGCATATACAATGGAATGAAGGCTATTGCTGAGCACACTGGGTTGTATCCCAAAAATTGTAAGCCACCCTGAGTCTCCAGAGAAGGGCGGCATATAAATGTAATTTTAAAAAAAAATCCCCACCCATGGGATGCAGGAAGCACACAAAACCTCGCCTCCTCAGATCCGTGAAAAAACCTCTCTGTGGAACTGCTCCCTGGTGCCCAAAAGGTTGGGGGCCACCGCCCTAGAGTCAGACATGACTAGACAGCATAAACCTTTACGTTTATGCCATAGTTCTCCTATTAGATATTTTACAGTATCTGGTTGTATAGCTGTAATAAACTGATTGATTGGATTATAGTTTCTGTTCAGAATTTAACCTTGGTTCGGAACAAAAACTAATGGAAATTGCTTCAAGTTCATCGTTTAGTGCTTGTTGGGATTTTCTTTGTTTGGTTTGTTACCTTGGTAGTAGCAGTTTCTGAAAGAGGAGAGAGACAAATGAATGCCAGCTGACGATAAAATCCCAGGCCTCACAAAGAGTGTAACTGACTAAAGCAGCCAGGTCGTCTCCCCACCTCTTTTAATAGGAGTCCAACTGATAAATGCTGGTTTTTCTGCAATGTTACACGGGTAGTTTTCAAGTTACAACCATAATTAAGACCTGAAAATATATCATTAAATGGAGCAGTCATTAAACAAAACATCACATTCTCTGCCAGTTTCTCCATAGGCTTTGCTTGTTGGAAACTGGCTGGGAAGGCTGCAAAAGATCACCCCATGTTTCCAGGATGGTGTGACCCTGGTCAATATGAACCCGTTTCCAAGCGTTTGGATCACAATTGCATGCCCACAGGAATGTTGCAGCATAAATGCAAGGACTGGTCATAAGTCACTTGTTCTCCATGTCAATATTGACAATACTCTGGATAAACAGTGATCCTTTGCTTTACTCTGCTCTTTCTTCTCTCAACACACACTTTTGACCAACCTCTTTTGCTGTCTCTGCTGCAAATTCCACAGAAGGTTTATTTCAAAGAGACCTTTTACATCTCCCATCCTTTTTGGCTAGTTTAACTGTGCTCTGAAAGATTCTTCTGGACTGGATTATCCAATAAAAAAGGATATTAATTTCAATGGGATTTAATTAACATCTCCCTAGACTAAGCAGCAATTCATTATTTTGCCTTCAACTGAAAATGAGTGGGATCTAAGTTCTGCCTCCTGTTCGGCAAACATAGGAAACACCAAGAGTATTTCCGCCACATTTAGGTCAGCCTTTGGCCATTAACTCACTGGCTTCAAAGCAATGGATTGGTACAGCTGGTGAAAAAGCTAACCAGCACTACATGTGGGCTGCAGTGATCACCCTGCTGAAGAAGATCCCTTCTTGCTAAGTGGAAGAGATGAAGCTATCTTAGATGCACAAGGCTGATGCTTTAGATCAGGGGTGTCAAACTTGATTTCACTGAGGGCTGCATCAGGGTTGTGTTGGACCTCGCGGGATCAGGGTGGTGTGGCCAGGATGGGCATGGCTAGCTCAATGTCACTCATGTCGAGGGTGCCTGTGGTGGCCCAAGTGCCCTGCCAGCAAAAATGGGCTCCCGAGCTCTGTTTTTGGCTATGATGGCCTCCTGCAACATTCTGCCAGCAAAAACAGAGCTCATGGGGGCTGCGTTCCCAAGCTCCATTTTCGCTGGCAGAGACACCATGGACCGGTCCTTCACTGTTTCCATGGCGGCCTGCAGGCCAGATCTAAGCACCCCATGGGCCAGATCTTGAGTTTGACACCCCTGCTTTAGATGATGCAGTGGGTTGGGTGGGATGTTGAGGGAAAGCTTCCCCTTGCAACAGTCTTGACCCATTCACCTGCTTCTTTGAACTTCAGGTGTGCAGCTCTCTCTGTAATGGTATCTGTGTGCCCAGAGCCATTTTGGTACCACAGAATCGGGCCTAGAATTTGGCTACCAAGATGGCCTTCTTTATGATATGCATGCTGCTATCAAGGGCTGGATGCAGTGGCTCAGTAGCTAAGATGCTGAGCTTGTCGATCAGAAAGGTCAGCAAGTTCGAGGTTTGAATCCCTAGTGCCACGTAATGGAGTGAGCTCCCATTACTTGTCCCAGCTTCTGCCAACCTAGCAGTTGAAAGCATGTAAAAATGCAAGTAGAAAAATAGGGACCCCTTTGGTGGGAAGGTAACAGCGTTCCATGCACCTTCAGCATTTAGTCATGCTAGCCACATGACCACGGAGACGTCTTCAGAAGCGCTGGCTCTTCGGCTTTGTAATGGAGATGAGCACTGGCCCCTAGACCTGGACACGACTAATACATATGTGCAAGGGGAACCTTTATCTTTATCTATCTTGTGATGGAAGAAGACTATCAGGGAGCAACAGATGTTTCATCTGCCTCGAGCACAGCCTTTCTTTAAGTGTAGGACCTTTTGATCACTCTTGGGGAAAGGGGCCATAATGGAGATGAGCATGCTTCAACACTTGTCCAGGACTAAAGCCACTGTCCATGATCTGGTATCCTCCATATGCGCTGGAGCTGAAACTTCCTAAATTTCAGGGCTCCACTAGTTAATAGCTGGACCTAGGCTAAGGTTTTGGATAGTTGACTATAATAAAAACCTTCATTTGTGTTTATAAAGCCACAGTATCTAACAAAATAGCATGGAATTGCCCATAACAACAAAATGCAGGTAGCCTAATAAAACCAGCATTTCACAAAGAAATATTACTGTACAAGTCACCAAAAGATTTTTTTAAAGGAAGGAATTCTCCTTCTGAGATATTTATTATCAGGTTCTAGTTTATGACCACAGAAATGACGAGTTTTTCCCAACCATAGATAAAATTCCTTGAATTCTGGCTATCCTCAACTGAAGACAGGAAAACAATATTCTTGCTGGGGGTAACGCCTCATTAGATCTTCCAAGGCAGGGTTTGTTAGCACAAAAGAGGCATTTAGAGGCTGCTAAAGCTTCCTATAGTTATGTGACCTCTTTAAAAAATTCCCCCTTGTGCATATTAAAAACATATCTATTTTTCTAGGCATGTTCACCAGAAGAAATACCCATACAAGACAGAAGTTACGGGGAACAGACTTGTGGGGTTTAGGAATGGTTAAATTCCTTTGATTGGGAGATGCCAATTCTCCTATATGTAATTAAGGAAGACTTGGATTTAAACAAATCACATATGTATGTGTAATGCTTGATATTTAAATTGGGCCCTAGTTTTGAGGCAATTAGAAAGGTTAACATGGAACAAGTGTGAAATTCAAACAGCCAATTAGCAATAATTTCATCAGTGAGTGTGAGTATTCAGACAAGATCAAAAGCAACGTGGAAAGATCGGGTCAAACAGACACTTGGAAAACATCCTGAATGTCCATTTGAATTCAGATGAATGTCCATTTGAATTCAGATATTCAGATTAAAACATTCTTTGGGCCAGAGAGAAATTGCCATGGTCCTTCCACTTCCTTTCAAAATGAATCACAGTTGAATAGAAAATTCATATCCCTACAAGGATATGAATCTATGACAAGGGTCCAGAATCTACAACACTGACCTCATCTTGCAGGCTTAAAACAAAACAGAATAGGTGTGATTCCCATTGTGCAAAAATTGCATCTCACCTAACACATTGCACGTTTCTCATTAAACAGCAGCTGCATTTCAAACCCACTGACCCCACTTTCTTCTTCACTTACCCCCATCCTTTCACCAAGGCAAAATCCAGAATAACTTCTGATACTTTTCACATCGCTTGCCCCCCCACACCCCAGCACCCTCAGCCAGAAGTTAGATGTTCTTCTCTTTCTTCTTTTTAAGGGGCTGACCTGATTCTCCTCTGACAAGTGGACAACCCGAAAGCAAGATCCTTGGTATCTTCTACCATCCTTCTCTGGTTCTTGGAATCGCCTGTTTTTCACAACCTCCAGAAACATGAAATCAACCCCAAATAAGAGGGTGGGGAGCCAACTTACCTGACAAGGGATGTAACTGAGGAGATCCTCTGGGGGCAGCTCTTGATAAACCACTGGAGAATGAAAGTCCAACTTATTCTGTGAAGGTCTGACCCATGCCATTGTCGCCAGAAACGCGTAGGGGTCTTCCCATCCCAGCCTCTTCGTGCCCTTCCCTCTTTCTCCCTGCTTGATGTAACAAAAGATACAGGCAGAACCTCTGTGCACGCCCCCTCTTCTTAGCCATGCCTTGTTCTCTCAGTTAGAAATGTTGGGCTTCATCTCGATCTTCTCAGACGCCTGTTAAATTTCCCTCCCTGAGCCTTAGGTTGCTGCTGCTGCTGCTGCTGCTATTTCCCTCTCCATCTGGTATAGTACAAATGAATTCTCTGTGTATTACAGCTATTTAAAGGGGTGGAAGGAAGAGAAGGAAGGGAGACGGGCTCCATGTGATTGGAGCATCATCTGTTCTGAATGAACAAGAAGGGAAAGGAAAGGTGGAGGAAGAGAGGGAGGCAGAGCAGGGAAAGGAGGGGCTGAGAGAGATGCTTAAGCTTGGCTTCCTGGGCTGCACAAATAGGACAAATATGGGGCAGGCAGCATCAGGAGAGAGCAGCATCCACCCCCTTGAGAAAACATAGATGCCTATTCTTTCCCACGGGGTCTTCCTGTCAAGGCTTGCATCTTCAAGCACCTCCAACCATCTCCTTTGGTCTGGTCTAGTTCAGTTTTCTTTTGACAGCGGTTGTTGCTTGGCTCTACTTAGCAGGAGAGTCTCTGGAAAAAACAAAGGAAAGGAAGGAGGGGAAGCTGAAGGCTTACACAGTGCATGAAAAAGAATATAGATCCCCAGTGGTTGCTGCAAACAACCAATAAAAGAAGCCCAGGCAAAGAGGAAAGGAGGAGGCTGGGCAGAACATCTGGATGGGGAAAATAAATACCCAGGACTCCCAATATCCAGAATAACAGAGTTGAGAGAGACCTTGGAGGTCTTCTAGTCCAACCCTCTGCTCAGGCAGGAAACCCTATCACCATTTCAGATAAATGGTTGTCCAATCTCTTCTTAAAAACCTCCAGTGTTGAAGCACCCACAACTTCTGAAGGCAAGTCATTCCTGTTAAGTTTGCATGAAGAGACAGACGCGGAGTGCTTCAAGCTCTTTAGTTTATTAGTGACTACAGCTCAGAACGGACCCAACTGGCTTTGCTGCGGCTGCTACTTATAGCCGGCAGCCACAGCTGACAGCCAATCAGAGTGCAGGGTTTTCCCGCACTTTCTAAACCAATCATTTCCAACACTTTACAAGAACAATTCAAACTAAACCAATGACTTTAAACCTGCATACATAACACCCCTCCCCACTAGGTTCAGTCCATACTCAAACCCCAATCTATCTAATGTATTCTTTTAAATAGGCGGGGCTCTTACATGTATGTTGAGACCTATGTGGTTCAGATGTTTTAAGGTTCTCACCTTGTGAGAGAGGAAATGTGTCTGCTGACATTTCCTTACTTGGACTTCTAGTAATGGTAGAACCTGTTTGGTTACTACAACCTGGTCTCTCCTCCCAATCCATCTCCAACCCAATGTCAGCACCTAAATCAGGTAGTGGTGTGCAATCTTCCATTTGTAAAAATGGTTGTTGGCACTGTGACAGGTTTTGGGGTGATTCCTGTCGTGTTAGCTCATTACACATGGGGTTGATTCTTGCTTGCTGATTATCCTCATAATCCTCCCCTTCCCCCCTAGAATTGACATCAGGTGGGGAACTAGAGAGAGACAAGGGCGATGCTCCTGAGGTAGTCTGGATCTTAGCTGATCAATGTGCCTGCTCCAGAGGACACCGTCCTCCGTTTGTACCCTGTAAGACCTGGGGCCCGTGATTTGGGTTATCTCAGCAGGAATCCATAATGGTTCACCCATAAGGTTCTTAGCATAAACAGAATCACCCACAGTGAAAATGTGAATTTTGCTAGTGGAATCTAGTGGTGCGTTGGGTGCGTAAGTGGGATGAAGGCGGTCAAGGGGAGACCTGAGTTTCCTACCCATCAACAATTCAGCTGGGGTTAAGTTAGTTGAGGGGTTGGGAGTCATATGCTGGACACTGAGTAGTTTTTCAACTTTCTCAGTGATGTCCCCTGGACCCAATTGCTGAAGTTTTTCCTTGGTAAATCGTACCATACGTTCAGCCCGGCTGTTAGCCAAAGGATGCCCAGGGGCTGTCAGGGCATGTCTGATACCCTGCTGTGCTAGATATGATTCAAAAAGGTTGGATGTAAATTGAGGACCATTGTCAGAAACAAGCACATCAGGTAACCCATGAGTTACAAAAAGCTTTTTAAGCTGCTTGATGACAGCTTCAGTTGTGGTGGATGCCATAGGGATAACCTCTAGCCATTTGGAATATGCATCTACTATAATAAGGAAAGTGTGCCCTCTGGTAGGGCCAGCAAAATCAATGTGAATCCTGGACCATGGGCCCCTAGGACATTCCCATTCCTGTGTGGGGGCGAGAGGTGGGGCAGGCCTGACTATCTGACAGTTGGGACAAGATGCAACCCAGTTTTCAACCATTTTGTCAATACCTGGCCACCATACATAACTCCTGGCCAATCCCTTCATTCTGACAATTCCCGGATGACCCTCATGTAACATTTCCAAAACCTCTTTTTGTAGTTTTGCAGGAATAACCACCCTGTTACCCCACAAAATACATCCTCTTAATACAGATAATTCAGTTTGCCTGGATTTAAAAGGTTGGGCAAGTTGAGGTAGATCTTGAAGTGGCCAACCTTTCTTAATCCAGCCTATAACAGGAGCCAATAAAGTGTCTTTGGCAGTCTCTCTGGCAATTTCAGCAGCATGTACTGGAAGCTTGGCAACAGAAAAAAGGTGTGAGTCTCAGGAACAGGGTCCTCAATGTGTGAAGGAAGTGGGCAGCGACTCAAAGCATCTGCGTGCCCAATGTCTTTACCAGGTCTGTGGATCAGTGTGTATGAATAAGCAGCAAGAAATTCAGTCCATCTCAGCATTCTTGGTGACAGGATCGTGGGCGTTGGTTTGTCCCCTGCCACAATGCCTAAAAGAGGTTTATGATCTGTGACAACAGTAAATGTTCTCCCATATAGATACTCATGGAATTTCTTGACAGCTGCTACAATTGCCAAGGCTTCCTTGTCCAGTTGGCTGTAGTTCCTCTCTGCTTTAGTCAAGGTGCAGAGTAAAATGCAATAGGGGCTTCCCTCCCACTGGGAAGCATGTGGCTCAACACCCCCTACTCCAAAGGGGAGGCATCACAAGTCAGAACAACAGGCAAGTTCTCAGAGAACTGTATCAGTACAGAATCAGGCGTGATTTGTCTCTTGATATTGTTAAATGCAGCTTGTTCCTTCCTGCCCCAGACCCATGTAGATTTCTTGTCTAGCAACCTATGTAGGGGTTCTGCAATAGTTGCCTTCTGAGGTAGAAACATATGATAGAAGTTAATGAGTCCCAAGAATGCTTGTAAATCTGTTTTGCATTTTGGCCTGGGGGCTTCTTTGATTGCCTGAACTTTGGCCTCTGTGGGGTGGATGCCATGTTTATCGATCATGTAACCCAAGAATTCCACTTTATCTGTTCTAAGTGTGCATTTTTCTTCTTTGACTTTTAACCCCGCTTTTTTGAATCTGATCAGACTTCTCTGAGTGTCATTTTCAGCAGAAATTAAAACGTCATCAAAATAGGGCACCACCCATGGCAATCCTTGTAATATACTTTCCATAAGGCTTTGGAAGATGCCAGGTGCTACGCTAAACCAATGATTTCAAACCTGCATACATAACAATTCCACTGATTAATTATTCTGTCAGGAAATTCCTCCTTGGTTCTTGGTTGGTTCTCTCCTTGATTAATTTCCATCCATTGTTTCTTGTCCTGCCTTCTGGTGCTTTGGAGCAGGGGTTGCCAACCTTTTGGACCTCAGGGACCACCAAACTCATAATTTTAAATCCCGTGGACCAGAGACCCTGGGAAAATCCCCAAAAAAGTCTGCAGGAAAATTCCCCACCCCGTTTTCCTACCGATCGGTCATTCTTTATTTGGGATCTCAAGATACCGTCTCCAGCTCCATTCTCCGGGGGAGAGAGAGAGAGAGAGAGACTTTTGGCTGTACGCAAGGAAAGCAGCAGAAGCAGCAGAAGTCTTTCTTGCTCTCCTTCAAACTCCCCCAGAAATGAGTCTTTGTGAGACTTGTCAAGCTGGCACAGCCTCTTGGAGCAGGATGCCTTGCAGGGTCCCAAAGACTCATTTCTGGCAGAGTTTGGGGGAGAGAAAGAAAGACTTTTGCTGCTTTCCTTGTGTGCAGCCAAAAACAGAAGAAGAAAGAAACAGAAAGAAGCAGCCCTGTGGCCAGGCCAGGTGCGTGGGGCGAGTGGGGCAAGTTCCCCCCCTCCGCCCTTTCCCCCCTCCCCTCACTACTTCATTTTGTTCACAATGCAAGCAACGCAAGCTTTGTGTTCCCGCAGGCCATGTGGGCAGTGCAGCCTTGTGTTCCCGCGCAGCCTGGATTAATTGCTTTGTGGGGTGCTTTGTGGGTGACATTTCTCTGCGGACCACCAAAATTTTCTCATGGACCACCAGTGGCTCACTGGTTGGCAACCACTGCTTTGAAGAATACCTTGGTCCCCCTCTTCTTTGTGGCAGCCCTTGAGATATTGGAACACTGCTACCATGTCACCCCTTGTCCTTTTCACTACACAACCAATTCCTGCAACTGTTCTTCGTATGTTTTAGCCTTCAGTCCCCTAATTATCTTTGTCATTCATACAGCTTTTGATTTAGGCAGCATATATAACCCTATTTTTCTCATACAAGAGAAATCCTGTGAGATATGTTGGCCTCTGAAGAAGGGACCAGACACTTTCTATATCTGGCTCTCTTCATTCCTAAACCAACATCTTAACTGCTACCGCACATTTTCCTAAGAAACTTGCAGGAATGGACAATAAACCCTTAAGCCTCACAACCTTGATTTCATTCCAGCTGTTGGTAACCTGCTGTTCAGTTGAATGCATGCATTTGGCTCCGTTTTACAAATTTATTTATGTCACTTAAGATTTCTCTGACAAGCTCAAGGTGTCCTCTCCTTCCTCCTTCGGTTTTCTCAGTGCCATGGGCTGATGAATGAAGACAGGTGAGAAGCCAATCTGACTGCAAAGACCATATTTGAATCTGGTTTTCTCTAGCCTGCCCAACACTTTGACCTTTGTGCTGCATAGATTGTGGAACGTATGCTCAAGTAGATGTGGCTGCATAATTATTTAATCACATAGCTCCATAAATATATAAGAAGTTTACCAGGTCCCCACTCGAGGGTTTTAATTATGAATAATAAAAGAGCAACACAAATGGTGGCAGAAGATGGACAGGAAAAGAAGAAGCATCTCTTCAGTTCTTTATGCTTGAGAACTAGAATTCAGATCCATTCTTTCCCATATCTATATGCAGATCAGGTGCTTTTGAAGCCTGGAGTTTGCTGTTATAAGCATATGACAGAGATGGGAAGGATCAGAAGAGTCTCAAATGAACTTGAATCAAAGGTTGCTATGGGAAATATACCTACTCTGGATTACAGTAACGTCTTCCCCCAGTCCCAGAGGATGTTCCACTGTCCGTCCAGCTCCCAAATCCAGTCATAATTTGACGGGTGCATTTTATGGCTGCTATTTGTTAGTCTATTTGGAGAGGGGGGTAGGAAAAGTTCTCTTAGACCAGGGGTGTCAAACTCAATTTCATTGAGGGCTGCATCAGGACTATGACTGACCTGGGGAGAGTGGCCATGGCTGACTGGGTGGGTGTGGCCACCTTGACACCACTCACTGGATGTGGCTGACTGAGTGGGCGTGGCTAGCTTGATTCCGCTCCCCAAACCGCTGGTATATTTCCTTTTCGCATTGGGTAGATCGGGCCAAAGCCTCACAAGCTGGCCCCTTACATTTTCCAGGATGGCCCCATGGCCCCATGGGCCTTGTGTTTGATACCCCTGTCTTAGACTAATAGTTCATAAAGACCTAAATAATTGATTTTGTACTCTGTTGTTCCAGTTAAGAGACTCAAGGCAACTACAAATTGGATGAAGTAAAATAAGAGTAACAAAAGAAACACATGTAAGATAACAGAATAACAGAGTTGGAATGGAGTCTAACCCCTGCTGAGGCAGGAGACCTTATATTGTTCTGGACATATAGCTGTCCAATCTCTTCTTGAAAACTCCCAGTGATGGAGCACACACAACTTCTGAAGGCTCCACTGGTTAATTGTTCTCACTGTCAGGAAATTTCTCCTTAGTTCTAGCTTGCTTCTCTCCTTGGCTGGTTTCCATCCATTGTTTCCTGCCTTCATGCCTTCCAGTGCTTTGGAAAATAGGTTGACCCCCCTCTTTTCTGTGGCAACCCCTCAAATATTGGAAAACTGCTATCATATCACTTCAGGATATGACATAGTCCTTCTTTTCACTAGATAAGACATACCCGATTCTTGCAACCATTCTTCATATGTTTTAGCCTGCAGCCCTCTAATCATCTTTGTTGTTCTTTTCTCCACTCTTTCCAGAGTCTCAATGTCTCTTTTCTAATAGGGCGATCAAAACCGGATGCATAAAAACTTATAACCATGTTACCTTTTTAAAAAGTGCTCTTGTTCAGTAGAATTCTTGTATACTTGGCTTTTCAAGACACATTTAAATGGACTTAATGAGTTGTTACATTCAACCACAAAAAGAGGCATTATTTTTTTTTCAGAATCAAGCAGCAAATACACTTGTGAAACTTTTCATCTGGATAGCCTTAAGCCACTGTAGACATAATTAAGAAGGATTGAAATACAGTCTCCCTTCTAAGACTCTCTGCCAATATTAAACCTACATGATTTTCTACTGTACCACATATATTCAGAAACTAGTCTCAAAGAGCTGAAGCTGGCTTTCTATAAGGTGGCAAGCACTGAATGGTCCATCTCTTTGCAAACCCTTTTCCACTCTCACTGTGTCAAATAGTCTTAGTTCTAGGGTAAAAAGCAAACCCCAATGACCCAGAAGCAAAGTGAAGGGAGGATATTTGCACTCAGTTCAGAAGCACTGGAAATTTCCTTTTTTTTAAATTGAGAACAACAATTCTTGGACAAATGCTTAGAATAGAATGGAATGGAATAGAAGAGAATAGGATAGGATAGGATAGGATAGGATGGGATGGAATGGAATGGATTGGATTGGATTGGAAGAGAAGAGAAGAGACAAATGTCCACCAGACACGATAAAATGACCCTTCCTGTTGTTCACATTTCCACAGAGACCCACACAGGTGTTTTCAGACACAACCTGAATTTGTATCTATTCCACATTCTCAACATAGCAACTAACAATATGGTTTTTAAATTCTACATTAACTTAAACCATACCACAATTGTGCCATGCCACCCAAATCTCAGGTCATGTCCTTCTAACCCTGAAAGTTTTCTGTTTCTCAGCCATGTCCACTCTTTCATCCAAACCAAACTGCAAAAATGCCATTTCAAATCGGAGAAACCCAGTCCTCCTCTTTCCTTTACATTTCTCAACACAACAATATTTAACTCATGCTTTCCCCCTGGCCATACCGATATATAGAGTCGTGGTGGTGCAGTGGTTAGAGTGCAGCATGGCAGGCAAAACTCTGCCCACAGCCTGGAGTTCAATCCTGGTGGAGATCAAGGTTGACTCAACCTTTCATCCTTCCAAGATCGGTAAAATGGGGGCCCAGATTGTTGGGGGCAAGATGCTGACTCTTTAATAATAATACTTTTTTTTACTGTCATTGTATGAATATACACAGTATACACATACAACAAAATTCACATAATACCCAGAGACCAGACCCAATACGCATGCACACATGACAATCCCCAAACACACCCCACCCACCAAGGTTCCTCACCCCCTAAAAACACACAAGCATCCACACAACAGACCAAGTAATACTGTCCAACAGCTCACTGACGGTGGTCCTTAAGTTCATTGTTAAGTGCAGTTTTAGCTCTGGGATAAAAACTGTTCAGAAAACATAAACTTCCCAGGGAGTGCTATAAAGCACTATGGAGTGATATATAAATCTAAGTGCTATTGCTATTGCTATATCCTCTTGCTATGGTTTAAGTAGTGCCAGAGAGCACGTTTTTGCATGCTGGTTTTAATCTTCCATTTTCCAGATAAACACAGAGGCGAGCAAGAGGTGAAGGTGAAACCTTTTGAATTCAGTGGGAATTTTCAGTGAACGCAACCTGGAGAGGCAAAGGCTAACAACCCTCAAATCACTCTTGGTGATTTCACTGACGCATTCATGACTCTCTTTTGGCAGCAATACAGAAATGGCTTCACCATGAGCTTCCTTACATGGTATTCCGTTTTATCTCCACATCTAGCTGAGAGTCCTGAAATTTCCAGGTGCTTTATGGATTTATTTTTGATCTCTTCTAGCCAGGAACAGCCAGTTGCTACCAGCTCCTGAAGGAGCAGTTAAGGGGGGAAAAACCCTTCTCAAACTATATTCCTAGTGTGGAGAAGAGGTTTAAAACAATTCAAATCCAAACGAAAACCTCCCTTCCGTTCTGTATATTTTACCCTGATTAAATTACTTCAGTGACTATTTGAGAAACCAGCAGAAAACACACACACAAACACACATGCACAACCTCTCTCCAGCCTCTTTTTCCACCCCAACAGGGCTACTATAGTATTATTACATCATCGTCATTCCTTCTGAATTTTAGTGTGAGCTGATTTAATTTCCAGCAAAGGACAAACTAGCAGGAAATGAATGAATAAATCATAAGAAGTGTTAAAATTCAACGTGTAAAAACCAACACCCCAAGCAGGGCTTTTTAACACCACCTCTCCCCGTCACCCCTGTGTGCAGTGTACACACACAAACACATAGAGACAACAGAAGGGTTCATTAAAATGTTCCTGCTAGGGACTGAATAATTTGAAGAGGGGAAAATAACATTTGACATGGAGGGAACAGCAGTGAGAGCTTGACAGTAGTATGGCAAAACAGCATCTGGGAGAGTTTCTCTCGCGGGAATTTTATGATGAGGCCAACAGAGCTGTCATTTCCCTGTTGTGTAGGGATTCTTAAATGCCAGCCAAAATCAAGAAGGTCAGCTGAAATAAGAGGGAGAAATAAAAGGAGAGGGAGTGGACATCTGGCCTGGAAGTAGCCATGCCAATGAATAACCCAAGCAACAGATGGATGGTTAAATGGTGAGCCTGGAATCACCAAAGGAATTGAATTGAATTCTTTATTGTCATTGTATGTATATACACAGTATACATACAACAAAATTCACATAACACCCAGAGACCAGACCCAACACGCACACACACACATGACAATCCCCAAACACACCCCACCCGCCAAAATTCCCCTCCCCCTAAAAACACACAAGCATCCACACAACAGACCAAGTAATACTGTCCAACAGCTCACTGAAGCTGGTCCTTAAGTTCATTGTTAAGTGCAATTATAGCTCTGGGATAAAAACTATTCAGAAAACGTGTGGTTTGAGTTTTAATTGTTCTGTATCTTCTGCCAGAAGGCAACAGTTCACAAAGATTGTAAGCAGGATGGGTAGAGTCTCTGAGAATGTTGTGCAACTTCCTCAAACAGTGAGATGAGAAGATGTCATCCAGGGCTGGTAGCTGGAGCCCAATGATATTCTGGGCAGTTTTAATGCTTCTCTGTAGAACTTTTTTGTCCACTAAAGAGCTGCTCCCATACCATGCAAGAATGCCATATGTCAGGGCACTCTCAATGGTGCTGCAGTAGTGGGACAGAAGTAGATGCTGAGATAGATTTATCTTCCTGAACATTCTCAGGAAGTACAGCCTCTTCTGTGCCTTCTTTACAAGCAAGTTAGCATTCATAGTCCATGAGAGATCCTCTGAGATATACGTGCCTAGAAATTTAAAACTACCAACCCTGTCCACCTCCTCACCATTAGAAGCAATTAGAAGCAGGGATAAAGCGGTGTCTATGTATCTTGGCATAGGGGGACATTGGTGTCCTGCAGGCATGAATGTGAAGATAAACATGAAAAGGTTTAAAAGGACGCAGGTGAATTATCATTAAGCAGAATCATTCACCTCCTAGATAATCTCTTTCAGTCTTTTGAATCTTTTCTTCCATACCGCAGTGCTTGTGAAATTAATCTTCCAGAGATGGATTTCCTTTGTCAAATTTCAGATATTGGGAACCCATGTTTTTCAGTGTTATCTATTGGTTAGCCTGAAACTGTGATATAGATGGATGATACAGATAGTCAGAGTTGGAAGGGACCTTGTGGGTCATCTAGTCCAACCCCCCCACTGCCTAAGCAAGGGGTTTGATGGACAATCAATTGCATGTTTTGATTTCACTCCCAATGGAGAAAGGGGAAGGAAAGAGAGGGAGGGAGGGAGGAAAGAGAAGACTTTTTTCAAATAGCTCATTACTTTATTAGATGATGAGTTTTGTAATTATCCTTCTTGTAAGTTCTGAAAGTCAGTTAGCCCTTTATGAAGAGTTGGCTATCGGAGGAAATGGAAGGCAGTTTTCCTCACAACAAAGACAACGTCACCTTCAAACAAAAACATTGTGTTCCCTTGCCGCTGAAACCTTTATAATAAGATTTGAAATGATTTTGTGTGTGTGTGTGTAACAGGAAGTGGAAACATAGAAGTTCTGCAGAAGGGAGATGGACAGTCGGGTGGGGAAGAGAAAGGAACTGGCAGAGATGGAAAACAATCCTTTTTTAAATAAAGAAAGGTTATCAATAAGAACAAAAGGGTTGTATCCCTCACTTGATTGCTGAGGGCACTGCTTTCAATGGCTTTGTAATAATGTCTACAATGGATTCTTCAGTGGTTGCTTGTAGGACTGGATCCCTGAGTGAAGAGCTGAGTTCAACAGTTCACAAGGCATCCAAGTCTCGTTCCATCCCCATCTCTGCTTGTAAAATAAATAAATAAATGAGAAAAAGGCAGCATGCCAGATCCCTGCTCTGGAAAGGAGGGGAGAAAGAAGGAAAGCTGAGAGAACATAAAAACTTATGAAGACTGAGAAACAGGGCTAGAGAGAGAGAAACTGGAGAAGAAGAATTCTATGTGGGATGAAGCTAACACTGTCAACTCTTAAAATACTCCTAAGAGGTATCCTGCTTCAGGGGCTTCCTGATGTTATTGGATTGGCAACTTGAAAAATCAAGACAGCTGTCAACTCATAAAACATTCCTATGCCTGCTTTAGTAGTTGCCATTAAACAAAAAAAGGGTGTGTGTGTGTGTTAAGTTTGCAAGGAGAGACAAGACGCGGAGTGCTTCAGCTCTTTTTTATTGTGACTTTCAGCTCAGAACGGACCCGAATGGCTCAGCCATGGCAGCTATTTATAGCTGGCTGCCGCGGCTGCCAGCCAATCAGAGTGCAGGGTTTTCCCGCACTTTTACAACCAATGATTTCAAACACTTTACAACAACAACCAATCATTTCAAACTCTGCACACATAACAGGGGGGGGTAGGGGGGGAAAGAAATCTGGAAGAGCAATGCAGCAATTTGAAAGCGAAAGTACATTCCAACTCTTATCTTTAAAAGATTGTAACCAAAATACCAGAACTTTTGCCCCGTGAATATATTTAATTGGAGAACGTGAATGATGACACCCATCCTGTGAATGTGCTCAATTGGAGAATCTGGTTTATGAGACACTTAGGAGGGAGGGAGGAAAACAGGGTCACAGGTAACATAAATTATGTATGCCAGAGTTGGCTTCATACAGGGCAGTGCCAGTATGTCGCCTCTAATGAATCCTTTGAAGTTTTTTGAAGTTTGGCTCAAACTTCAAAAAACTTCAAAGTAGGGCAATTGCTGGAATCCTGGCAACAGCTCTTTTGATCTGATTTTATGTTCATCTATTCCCAAGTCTCAGATGGAAGCTAGACAGAGAAATGTTGCTTCTTTTTTAAATAAATAAATTCCTGGAAGAAAATAACAAGAAAACAATCCTGTACTGCTTGCCAGAAAACTGCATAGATATGTCCATGAAATTTGACCCTCAGGCTCAAATTAAAGGCAATATTATCTCCTTCAAATGTCTCCCAAGTCCATAAACACCTAGCCACACCACAACCAAGCACCCATTTGTAGAGATTTTCTTTCCTCCCTCCCTCCCTATACGAATAACCACCTCATAAAAGTCTTGAGAGAGACGATGTTCCAGAAATTATCATTTTCCCAGTTTTGCAGGAGGGAATCGATGATGAACACTTAGCAGATGCCGAGCTCAGCTGCAGCCCCTTCCTTAGACCAAATGTGGGGAAGCTGAGCCATAGCAACCCAGCAGATGAATTTCCACCTGAGCTTTGCTGGAGATGCTGCCTACTGTGAGGAGCTGTGGTACAACATTAGAGAGAACAGACATCTGGGCGTAAATGCTTCTGATGACTTAAAAAGCAGAATTTCTTCTGGAAAAAAAAAATCAAAATAGATAGGCAATCGGCAACCTCAGAGTAACCTATAGCCCTTGAAATCCTTTACTAAACTTCCCCTGGCCTTGCAGCTGAAAATCAGTGGTTTTGCCTAACAAGTTTAGGCAAGAAACTTTCCAGATCTGTCATTTTAGAAACAAAGAATTGTCTTCCGTAAACAAGGAAACAAATGGGAAATTATGAAGGTGTTCTTCTTGTGACCTTTTTAAAAATTATTATTTCTGTCTCCTTTAGGTCAGTTTGGACTCCTGGCAAACAAGTGGACTAGTCCCTGCTGTTTTCTTGGTTAAATTTTTAGGAGTGGTTTACCATTGCGGCTGCGCGGGCTGTGATGGGGGTATCCCGATACTCCCATGTTACACCCTCCTGACCTGCATTGGCTACCGGTTGCCTTCCGGTTTCCTTCAAGGTGTTAGTAACAACTTACAAAGCCCTTAATGGCATGGGTGCAGGGTACTTGTGGGAACGCCTCCTGCCTGCATCACAGTCCACCGTGCGCTCCCATAGGAGGGGCCTTCTGGGAATACCGTCGGTCAGGCATTGTCGGCTGGCGGCTCCCAGAGCTAGGGCCTTTTCTGTGGGACTGTGGAATCAGCTTCCTGCAGATCTGCGTTTGGCCCCTGATCTCCGCTCCTTTTGAGACTTGAAGACCTGGCTGTTTCAGCAGGCCGGCCTGGATTGACCTGGGGGTGGGTAGTTTTAATTTGTTGTTTTAGTGATTTTATTGTTTTAACTTTTGGTAATTTGGACTTGTTTTTATTTGTATTGTTGTATATCTTTTGTATGTTCACGCCCTGAGTCCTTCGAGTAGCATACAAGTCTAAATAAATAAATAAATAATAATAATAATAATAATAATAATAATAATAATTGCCTCCTTCCTAGGGCAGAGAGAGAAAGTGACTGGCTCAAGGTCATGCAGCTGGCTTTGTATCTAAGACAGGACTAGAACTGACCACCTCCTGGTGATTGGCCCAAAATTACCCAGTTGGCTTTCATGCCTAAGGCAGGACTAGAACTCCAAAGTCACCCAGCAGGTTTTCATGACTATGGCAAGACTAGAATTCACCACCTCCTGGTGATTGACCAAAGTCACCCAGCTGGTTTTCATGCCTAGGGCAGGACTAGAACTTATGGTCTTCTGGTTTCTAGCCTGGTGCCTTAACCACTGGATCATAATGGCTCTCTTTGCACTGCGTTTTGAGTCAGCGCTATTCAATTTGCATCACTGCCCTTTCAACATAATTTTTATTCCTCCAACTATATTAAGTATGACCCTGGTGCTGAAAGATTGACCAGACTTGGTGCAGTTCTTAGTTTGTTCTATCACACTCAATGTTTCTTTAATCTCACATTTCAAAAAATACTGGGGAGAGAGAGAGAGAACGAGAGAGAGAGAGAGAGAGAGAGAGAGATCAGCAGCAGACTGAACCAAGCCTTACATTTTCCTTTTTTAATTGTTTGCCAGCAGCTTTAACTGTGACATTTGATGACCTTAATCTTCCAGAGGCCAAACAACGTTGACATTTTAGCCAGTTCAGTAAGGACCTGATGCTTCGAAAAACGATGCCCTCAATTATGTGCAGACTTTAGCATTTGGGTTAATGGAGGCCCAAATCTTCTTTCTTAAATGGGAGGTTCACAAAAGCTGCAGACCACAACTGGGCTGATGCTAGGAACATTGGAAACACGGCCAAGTCTTTCAAAACAAATGTCTGTTTCCCCATCTTCTTTTGTAACCCTAGATACAAGACACTTTGCACGGACACTTTGCTTATGACCCCAGAGAGATTGAGGTAGGTATGTGATATGTGCAATAGGTAGACTAATGTTGGCTTCATGTTGTGTTTCATGCAATCCAGGCAGACGTTGCCTTGATATTGTGCTTTGCACAAACATATATTAAGTGTTTGCGCATGCAACTGTGTCCTTCCTTTGTCAGTTTCCTTTTTCTGCTGTTGTTCATTTTGTTATGCATATGGAGAATGGGACAGGGAGCAAGAGAAAAGCTGAGCACCCACTGTCCAGAGACCACAGTTTTCCACAACGTTATTGGCACAGGAGGAAATTTAGAGCATCTGTTTGGCTGATCTAAATAACATTTTACAAATTCTGGGAAAGAATGGAGAACCCCAGATTCTGCTTGTCTTCCAAGGATGGAAGAGCTGAGTTTGGAACTCAAAATCTTTGTAGAGATTTTGTCCAGCTTATAATATTGTGGGTTTTTTTTTTTTTGCCAGAAGGTGGTAGAAAAAACATTTATTTATTTATTTATTTAATGCTAAGCTTTATTATTATTTTTTCTGGATATGCAAAATCTTTGGCATTTTATCTTATGAATAATCACCCATGGTTTATTTTTCTATTGGTGTCATGTGCCTCCTTAAAGTTGGGGAAATCAAATGGTACACACAATAATTTGCTCTGTAACTTGTTTTTCAAGGTTTCTGATGAAGGTTGGCCAAATTTATCTCTGTTTTCTTTGAAACAGAAAGCCGTATCTTTTATGCTAGCCACCTAATATTATAGCCTCCAGAGCTGAAGTCTCCGTTTGATCTCTATGTACTGTGTACATTTAATCTAGATATTATACCTGTTTTATCTTCCCTCTGAAATAAATTATAGCCAAATCTCAGAAGTGTATAGTAGGGAAGAAGAGATAAAATATACACACATTCTCATTGGGCATTTTGCTAGAACAAATTTCTGATCCAATATCTTAATTTGCCTTTGATTTTGATGAGGCCATGCATTTTTCAAGAAAAAAAAACTCCTATAAGGTGTTATTTTCTGCTTCTAAACATGACAAATACAGGAAACCCTTGATATCAGAAGGTCACAAAATCGTTTTCAAAGGCAACAGATTTGGAGGCCAGTCAGAGGAAGTGAAGTGTTGAGACAAGCAATCCATACTATGATCAGTGTAGTATAAACTCAGGGTTTTATGATTTTGGATTGCGTTCTGGTAAAAGAAAATGGGATTCTGTTCCAACCTATCAACTCAATGTCATTGTGGTGATGGCTATTATTCTGAGGGCACCAGACTGGAAACCAGGAGATGGTGAGTTCTAGTCCCACCTTAGTCATGAAAGCTGACTGGTAACTTTGGGCCAATCACCAAGAGAATGTGAGTTCTAGTTCTGCCTTAGACATGAAAGCGAGCTGGGTGACTTTGGGCCAACCATTAGGAGAATGTGAGTTCTAGTCTCATCTTAGTCATGAAAGCTGGCTGGGTGACTTTGGGCCAATCATCAGGAGACTGTGAGTTTTAGTCCTGCCTTAGGTATGAAAGTCAGCTGGGTGACTTTAAGCCAGTCACTCTCTCTCTCTCTCAGTCCAATCCACCTCACAGGGTTGTTGTTCTGTCTCATTTAATTTTACACTCTTCTCTACCCTGCAGCCATAGAGAGAGGGTTTTGAGGGCCCAAAATGGATAGAAAGAAAATCCAGAGAGAGTTCTGTCTAGATGGTGGTGACTATGATTGGGCCAATAGAGATTATTTTTTGAAAATAGTAAAGACAACAACAACAACAACAACAACAACAACAACAACAACAACAACAAAAGGAGACATGGAACAGACTTTCTCTCAATTTCATTGTGCTGGAAAGAAAATCCATCTGGTCCAGTTCCAAGGTGAGAAAAAGACACTGGAAATAAAATGGAGGCTGGAGGCTGATTGGAAAGAAAGATTCTGTTTATTGGTGAACAGAACCACCAAAGTTTGTGGTTCTGGGGCAGCTGACCAAATAGTTGAATGAGTGGATGGATCTTTATAGGTTTCTGTGACTCTGAAGTTGTGAACTGTTCTGGGAGATGTGAAATGAAGGGGCTTGTGTTCTGAAAGGGCGATGGGCAATTCCTATTGTGGCTAATGGCTTTCATCCTGTGTTGTATCATGGGTGAGGGGCTGCTTGTTCTAATCGTACCATTCTGCTTTTGTTTAGCTGCCAAACGTTGCTGCAAGGAGTTTCAAAATATCCTGTCTTGAATGGGTTTCTGCTGGCAAGTATTTTGCTCTGCTTATGAATGGAGCCATCTAGATAGTTGGCTTCCTCTTTCAATAAGATCTTTATTTCCTTAAGTGCTGGCATCTTCTGTGGGCTACTAAGAAAGACTGGGGTGGGGCTGCTTTCTGCCTCTAAAAAAACATGTTTCTCCATTTCTCCTTTAGGGAAAAATAACATTCTGCCTTTTTAAAAACATTTCCCAAACTATTTCATTCTTCTGGGGATGAGGGGGCCCACAATTGCTACAGCAATGATAAGGATTTGGATCAGCTGCAAATCCAGTTTATGCCTATAAAGGTCTGTAAATGTGCAAACCTTAATAAAATCTTGATCCACCAGCAGATGTCACTAGAGAGTCATGGAGAAATGATAATACCTTTATTTGAATGTAAGCCAATTTATTACCTAAGAGCTGCCGGAATCTCTTCACTCCTATTGCATTTAAATGTAGCGTTGTCCCCAGTGTTTCATGTATTTGAGGAAAACGAGGCACGTGGCTTTTTCCTTTTCTCCTTCTTTCTGCTTCTCTCCTCCCCCTCTACAGGTCTCTCCCTCTTCAATTCTTTCTTCCTCCAACGCTATTTTTTTCTTTCCCTTCTTCCTTCCTAAGAGCCTTGAGTAACCTTGAGCTTTGCTCATCCATCGCTGTTCCTGCAGAAAGTCCTTTTCAGACCAGAGGGCAGAAAAAAAGGGAGCAGGACAGGACAGAAAGCATACCGTGTTGAATCTGGAGGTCTTCTAGAATGTGGGCTCTGGTGCACAACCACTGGTTGTGGGTGAATTGTGATATCATCCCACTTTTCCTTCAATTGACCACCCAGCAGGGGTCGGCAGCCTTAAACACTCAAAGAGCCATTTAGACCCATTTCCCACAGAAAAGAAAACACTGGGAGCCTCAAAATCTGGGTGAGCATGGCCAACCCAACGTCACTTCCACCCAGTCACATGACCCCCAACACCACCGTGCCTACCCAGGTTTTGTGGCTCCCGGTGTTTTCTGTGAGAAATGGGTCTGTCTCTCTCTCTCTCTCTCTCTCCCTCCCTCCCTCCCTCCCTCCCCCTCTCTCTTACCTTCTCAGGCCAGGCAAGGACGGACTGGGAGGGGAGGGTGACAGGCAGGGCCAGCCAGTGGTGGGATCAACAGGGAGACACAGCAGAGGGCCCAAAGAGCCATATGGCTCCAGAGCTACAGGTTGCTGATCCCTGGCCTAGCCTCAAGCCAGCATCATATCTCACAACTACGATCTGCCAGGAATTCCTTCTTGGTAGACAAATAGCTACCATATCCAGACTGTCAAAATTCAATTATTGGCTGGATGGGAGTAAAAGGTTTTAGGTCTTTTCTGTAGCTCCTTGCTGCCCTCTAGATATCATTTGTGTTTTGTCAGCCCAATTTTGATAGTCCTTATTTGCAGTCAGAGGTGAACGCTCCAATAAAGGTTGATTAGCAGCAAATCTTTTAAAAGTAGGCCAGCCAGGGCTTAACGCTTCCAAGCTCAGATAGACATGTTTCCTCATGAGGTTCTTCCTGGCTGCCTGTCATGCCCCTGTCAGAGTCTGAATCTGAGGAGGAAGACAAACAGCTGACAGGGAGTGCGAGTGTGGCTCTGTTGGCTGTGGAGGAAACTGGGGAAGGGCAAAGTCTGGCTGGGCAGAGCAGGGAGAGATAGAACAAGGGAAAGGGAGTTCAGAGGAAGACCCAGGCCCACCCCCTCTTCATCCTAGGGCATGCAGGGAGGAATGAAGAAGAGAGCAACATGGGTTGCGTGGCTTAGGGGGGAGGAAAGGGCCCTGATTCCCTTTATTAGCCACACCTGGGAATGAAAGTTTCAAAGAACTGAATGCTGACTGCGGCAGCTGCTGGGAGCAAATGTGACTTTATCCTGTGTTGTCTTTCTTATCTGTGTTACCTGGCATCTTCCCAACCATATGAGTTTTGCCGTGCCTTCACACCTGGAATTCTTGCTCCTGCCCTGCCAAACTAATTACCTCAGTTTGCCTTGATTGGACTTAAAGTTACAGTTTTTGTTGACCACGTTTTGGACTCGATTCCCTGCAGTTAAAGGCTGTTCCTGGAAGCGTTTTTCTCCAGCCAGAAAGTAACCAGGACATTGGGGGCAAAGTTGGAGCTATTAAAGGGACTCTTATGGATTATTTGACTGTGTTGCCTTTGTGACACATCCCGGGCCATCACACTGCCAAAATGCTCTCTCCGCCCCTCATTTTTTTTCTCACCGAAATGATAAACCGAGCTATTTCTTAGGTTTCTTTTTTGACAGCAGGGAGTTGATTTCACTTTTTTTTAATGGCTATCTGCCATTAACCACCTGATGCTGAGGATGCTGACATTGGATGAACAGAAAAGAAGAAATCTCGGATGAAGAAGATTGGCAAAATGAGACAGGTAAGCATGGTGGGAAAAAAGCTTTTGAAAACAATTCACATCCCCCTATTTCCACTTATAGACAGCAATTGTGGTCTATGTGTAGGAAGAATAATAGCTATAATAGAAAATGCTTCATTGTGTTTTATTTCTGGCAGTCCCGTTTCCTTCTGTTTTCCATTCATGAACATCACACTCATTTGGGGTTTTTCTTTTGTGTTCCCCCCCACCTTCTCTCTTTTGCATTTGTGCATGTTTTATTCTGGATGTGGGAAACGTAACATCTTACTCACCTTGCAGGAAATTGTAATCCTACCAAAAAACTCTGAGGCTGGATAATGTGGCAATATATCAAGGAGAGGAAAAAAAATCCCAGCCAGATCATTTCTGACAAGAAAAAGAGCTCCATATAATTTTGTCTCAAATGGCAGACCTAAGGTCCAAGTTTAAGTTCTGTTAAAATCCAATGGATAACTTTTGGCCGCTGAGGAAACAGTACAAAAAGTAAAAGAATATAAAAAGGACGGTTTACACTCTAATAGGAAAGAAGATCTGTAGCTCAGAGTTGAACTGTGCAGTTCTTGGTGCTGTCTGAGCTGGCTTGTTTGCTTGCAGACATTTCATTACCCAGCTAGGTAACATCATCAGTACACTTCATTATAGTAACGAAACGTCTCCAAAGAAACAATCAAAGAAACACAGAAGAGGATGAAGGAACCAACAGATTTCTCTCTGTCTGTCATCCTGAAGTACGTTTTCCATTCCCAGAAATATAAAGGTTGTTTGCCGAACTGCGGATTCATGGTAGAGATGTCTTCTCTCTGATAGGGAACAATTCATGGGAATGAAAAGCTCTGATCTTTTGCATTGCAACCCTGGTGCAACTCTGCAGAAATGCTTCTCTCTGAGGCTGTACACTTTTTTTCTCTCCTGCTCTGTGGAGTGGAGAGTTGGTCTCTGGCAGAAAGCCACTTGAAGAGACTAGAAGCGTTTGAAATGTGGGTTTACATATGGCTGTTACGTATAAGCTGGATCGACAAAATCAGAAATGAGGGCGTGATAAGCCGCCTGGGAAAGCCAAGGGAAATCATCAAAACCATTAAAAAATGAAAGTTAGAATATTTTGGACATATGATGTGATGCCCGGAAAAATACGCCACCCTTCACTTAATCCTCCAGGGAAAGTTTGAAGGCAAATGATGTCCAGGCAGAAGAACATCTGTGGTTTCTTCCACTAACCCCAAACACTTTAACCTTAGACTGTCTACTGCTGACCTCACCCCATTCCTAAGAGGTCAGTAAGGGGCATGCATAAGCGCACCAATGTGCCTACTGTCCCCGTCCTAATGCCCCCTTTTATTCGTATCTATTTCATGTATTAATGATCATGTTTATACATATATATTCTCCACTGTTCAGCCAGGTTCTGGGAAGAAAAGCTCTCACGATGATCACAAAATGAGTCTTCATTCGTCCACACACTGCTCCGGACTCGGGTAACAATGAGTAGCAATATAACATTAAAGTCAGCTCTGGTGCTCACCGCAGCCAGAGCTGTATTTATCCACAACGTAATAGCGTAATTAGGTTACCCACCATCCAGTGAACGCTACCGAATGATATCCGGCTGCTACTTGTTATCCCAGATACCGCGCAGTCACCCTTTAAGTGTCCACCCCCGTTAACGTACGTGCGCAACGTCCAGGTTCCCATATCCCACCGTCACCCTAGTGCCCCCCTAGTGAGGTTCCCCCCCAAAGTTATTAGTGAAACATCCAGCATGTTCGTCGCTCTGCCAATAGTCGCCCACCACTTGTGACGGCTCAGCGTCTGACGTCATCAGGAATCGTTGGCGAGCTGAACCCCTCGTCGGTTGGCTATCAGGTACTCCCCAGTGTGGTAGGACCCTCGGACGCTGGTGTCACGGCTCCAGGCATGCCGTGGGGACGTGACATATATATTATCAAATGCATGCTTGGCAAAATAAATAAAAAATCACGGCTTCAAAATCTAAGGGACTGGTTTGGAGAAAACTCAGCAGCACTTTTTTGTGCAGCTGTTGATAAAAATAGGATCCCCAACATGATTGCCAATGTCCGATGACGGATACGGCACAAGAAGAAGAAGAGACTGTACACAGAACAATGAAAGCAGATTTGACTTGGAAGCAGGAATGGAATCCTATTGCTCATAGGCAAATGAGATTCCCCTGGTCAGTCAGTCTTCATCCAGTGCAGGTGCCTCTGGATAATGTAGCAAGATGTATTTACCAAACTCCATGCTGGAGGCCAGAGAAGATGGGCTGAGCCTGGAACATGTTGCAGATGGTTCTTTTTGTGCATGGTCCCAGAGCCACAGTGGCCTCTCCCGTTGCACGTAGGTTGCTTCAGGTTTGTATTCTTTCTGACACTCTGCAAGATGAAGAGTAAAGTTTATTGGATGACATTTTAGTTGAGAGGATTGTTTTAAAAGCAGATGGGATTTACCATGACATTGCTTTGCAAAATAAATATTATGGGAGATTGCACATAACGATTAAACAAATTCTTTGCTTTTTCATTGCCATATTCTTTTGTAGGCTTAGCTTTAATTGATGGTAGATAGTGTTCAAACACATTTATTGCAGGATCCAATCTTGACTGGTCAGCAGGATCAGAAGTTTTGTCTTCTGAGCTTTTGCTGAAGTGCATCTTCAGGGAACACATTTATTCTTCATTATGGACTGATTTGTTAGATTTCTCTTCTCTCTTTCTTTCGCGGGTGTCAAAGTAGGGATGCCCCATTCAAATAAGGTATACATGCACGTAGAAAAAAGAAACATTAACATTTTGCCCATCAAGTTCTTCTTCAAACCTAGAGTTCCATGAAACACAGTTTCATGTCAAGCATAGGGTTTGCCAGAGTAAGGAAGGTCTATTTAAAACAGTTTAAATAATTTTCAGGATTAGGTCTTCAATTCTTACCTCTCCTTCAGCATCAACTCAACGATACAACTCCTAGGAAGAAAACACTGTAATCACATGGATCATAACAGTCATTAAAGAATACTACCCAAACCAGATCTCATCCTGGGCACCCTTTTTTTGAACTATTACCATCTGGCAGATAGTGTAGGATAATAAAACAAGGACAAATAGGTTGAAAAACAACTTCTATCCCAGAACAGTAACTATATTGAATTCTACTGTATAGTGCAATATTAATGCAATATCAGGGATTTTTAATTCAATTATATGGAATGTGAAGGATGTGTGCTTTTGTTTTATTTTTTATGTATAATGTACACTGAAGATGGTATTTAATTTCATTGTATAAGCTGCAATGACAATAAAGTAAACTAAACTAAAACGTATGGCAAGAGCCCATTCATATGTCTCCTCCAGTTTGATATGGCTACCAACCAGTTGCAAGATCTCAGGTGAAAACATGGTAGCAAAAACCTGGATTTATTTTATATCTCTTTGCTGCCAGCTAAGATGGTCCAGATTTTTTTCAGCTCTGATAGTTGGACTCTACCAACTGCTTAACTAAGACATCTTTCGGTTCCAAAAGACCTGAACAAAGGAATCGACTCATTTGAGTGGCAGCTCCATAAAATATATTGTCAGAGCAGGCAATCAAGACTCTCTACCCCTTAAAGATGGATACTGCAGAATCTCTAGGAAGTTGAAATACCATCCAATCACTGTCATCATCAAGAACACCCTATCCCACATAGCAACCCATTTCAACTTGCTGATGGGCAGCATGAAGAAGAGCTGCTTTCCATTTTTAGAAACATTTATATGGAGGTAAGTGGCTGAAGGCAATTAGAACCTGGGCCAGCTTTTCATATTTTGGTGTCTTTAAGTGTGTCGTATTTCAGTCCTGAGGCTTCCTCACGAGCATGGCCAGGCTGAGAGTGGTTGATCTTGCTTGGGACATTAAATTTAGGATGTTAAACAGAAAGCCCTCTCTTTACTGGATCCCACAGATCAACCTGTTGCTTGAGTTAATGTTTACAAAGATCGTTGAAGATAGAATACTCCAACACTATAGGAGTAAAAGTTTGTACTGCCAAAGAGTCAAATCATCCTCCGGATGTTCTTTGCCCAAGTGTTGTTTTTTTTAAATGCTCTATGTTGGACGCTTAGACACTGTTGCTTTTCTTAAACCTTTTAAAATAGCCACACCTCTCTCTTTTCAGTCAGGTTATATAATAAGCCACATGCCTAATTGTGCTATTGCATATAGATGAGTTGGCAGGTGGTTTGAGCTAAGGCATTGATTCACAAATGCCAAAGAGGCCTTTAGTTGGTTGCCCTCTGATGCAAGAACTGGTGGACCAAAGCAATCCAGGACTTCAATTTACAACTTTGCAGGTACCGAAAGCTCGATCGGCAGGAGAAGAGCGGGACGGCTTTTTCCTCTGCATTCCTCACAACATTCTTTACTATTTAGCAGGGGAGAAAAAAGAGGTAAGAGAAGCGATTGCATGTTGATCTCTTAAACAAGAAAAGTTTAATTCATTTCTAAACATTAACTGGGAAGACTTGCTTCATGCGATACATTTCCCGGAACGTTTGCAGAACATGTTCAACTTGGATAGCTTGAACTTTGGTGCAGTTGTGAGTTGTTGGGTGTGCTGAGTATGGCTAGTCTAGAAAAAAAGAAGGACTAAGGGTGACATGATAGCAATATTCCAGTATTTGAGGGGCTGCCACAAAGAAGAGGGGGTCCAATTATTCTCCAAAGCACCAGAAGGCAAGACGAGAAACAATGGATGGAAGCTGATCCAGGAGAGAAGCAATCTGGAATTAAGGACAAACTTTCTAACAGGGAGGACAATTAACCAGTTGTATGGCTTGCCTTCAGAAGTTGTGGGAGTTTCATCCCTGAAGGTTTTCAAGAAGAGATTGGACTCCCATCTGTCAGAAATGGTATAGGGTCTCCTGCTTGAACAGGGGTTGGACTAGAAGACCTCCAAAGTCAGCTCTTTTTTGATTCATTTTTGTTCCTTTTTTGTCTTTCTGAGGTTGAGATGATGTGCAAATCATTTAACTACTTGACGATTCCATGCAAATTTAGAATGTGGAATAATTCCACAAACAGAGTAAGTGTATATTGTGCAGGGTATAGCCTGCCCTTAGAGCTTCCTTACCCAAACTCAAAGCTGAGGTTCTCTCAAATGGACAGATGAATGGAGAGACAGCCAGGGGTAGAGAAGAAAAGCTTACTTGAGACTTGGTTTTAAAGTCACGCTTAGCTATATGGTGATTCTAGGCTAAGTGCTATCTCCCCACCTAATCATCTCAAAATCTTACTGAAAGTCAAGCAAGATTAAGCCCCATGATATCCATTCATTTAAGGAACGATAGGGAGAAGTTACAGCTCAGAAACAGAGAATCTGTCTGGCAACTACAGAGATCCCTGAGACCAATCTCTTCTCGATCCCTTTCCTAGCAAGGCTGAGAAGACCTTAGGTGAATGCCTTACGAGCTCACGTCACTTTATTGCAATGGGACTGATTTCAGAGGCTCAGCACTCTTACCTTTTAAACTCATTCCTCGGTTTTTACAACCGCATGAAAAGCAAAGCACAGCATTCGAGCATTTATTGACTTTCTAGATTCATGGCTTCTAACTTCAGGTTTCAGCTCTTTTCAAATTGTCTTGCAAGTTTCTTCTTCTGGCAGCCCTGGAGAGTGCAGAGTGTCATGAATTTGTTTATTATTATTATTGTTGTTGTTGTTGTTATTATTATCAATGGCAACTTATTTACAGAGTAATATCCAGAGTGGGTTTTATCATGCCAATTGCTGGTATATATGATGAATTGCTTCCTGCCATGGTTAATCTGATGATAGGTGGGGACGCATCTAAATGAGTGCAATGGGAAAAACATCTTAACTTAATTTAGTTTAATTTATTTGATTTCAGTGCTGCTTGACTCTAAAATGACTCAATATAAACCATCAAATTAAGTTTTATAGGTTGCATGAACAAAAACAGAAAATATGAGTGTGTACATGTACACACACACATACATTTTCTGTATATGAGACTTGAACACATTGAATAGCTCATTTTTGTTTAGTGTTCTGTTTTTTGTAGTAGCCAACAAGATCCGACTGGGCTGTCACAAGAAGAAACAGAAATTATTCTCTCTCACTATTGGTTTCTTGCAACTGATGAGCCGCAGTGGTGCAGTGGTTAGAGGGCAGTACTGCAGGCTACTTCTGCTGACTGCCGGCTGCCTGCAATTTGGCAGTTTGAATCTCACCAGGCTCAAGGTTGACTTAGCCTTCCATCCTTCCGAGGTGGGTAAAATGAGGAGCCAGATTGTTGGGGGCAATATTGCTGACTCTGTAAACCACTTAGAGAGGGCTGTAAAGCACTGTGAAGTGGTATATACGTCCTATTGTTACCTTCCTTCCTTCCCTCGCTCCCTCCCAGTGGTTAGGTTGCAGTTTTGCAGGCTAATTCTGCCAATTGCCAGGAGTTCAATTCTGACAAGCTCAAGATTGACTCAGACTTCCATCCTTCTGAGGTGGGTAAAATGAGGAGGCAGATTGTTGGGGGCAAGATGCTGACTCTGTAAACCACTTAGAGAGGGCTGTAAAAGCACCATGAAGTGGTATGTAGATAAGTCTAAGTGCTATTGCTAATAATTAGTGTTATGTATGCAGGTTTGAATGTCATTGGTTAAGTTTGAACTGTTCTTGTAAAATGTCAGAAATGATTGGTTTAAAAAGTGTGGGAAAACCCTGCACTCTGATTGGCTGGCAACTGCGGCTGCTGGCTATAAGTAGCAGCCGCAGCCCAGCCAAATCGGGTCTGTTATGAGCTGTAGTCACTAATAAACTCTTCACTGAAGCACTCAGTGTCTGACTCTTCATGCAAATCCAACAAATAGAGACATGTTGCTCCCATCTGGAAGTAACTTTTTGAATCTTCAAAGTAGACTGTGACCTCCTTGAATTGATCCAATTCCCTTTTAAGCCATCCATCCAAGTTAGTGACAATTGCCATGTTCTTCATCTGATATGTACTGTTGATACAGTTTGGTATCAACTCTTTGCAGGGCTTGAATTTCCTTCAAAAAAAGCTTCATCAATCTCTATTTCTAGAATTTTGAGGGAAGAAAAAAACCTCCCGGTTCAATTTCTCCGTGCCGTGTTAAGATTTGTGGCAAGTGATATGAAATCCTGAGTAAAGGAAAGCTATCCAGGTGACAGAAAACAAAGTGCAATAACTCTTCTTCTCTTCAGTATGGTTGACCTCAGACACATACTTCAGGCAGTGAGTTTTTGAATTTAAGCTGCAATACACTTAGTTTTAGAACGACTCAGTGATGTTACCAGGATTTATTGAAGATACCCTCACGCACGTTTCACACTCCGTTTATCCCCTTACCAATTTCACTCGCTTTCCATCCCTTCTGTCTTGTCTTCCCTTCTCTAATTCACCTTGTGGACATGGTCAACTCGTTTCCTTTATTTATTTATTTTTACAAGCATCTGAATGCTCTATGTGGTATCTTTCTCCTATGCAGGAGAGAAACCAGTCTAGTATTTATTTAAGTTGTGTATGAAGCTGAACTTAAGGGTGTGAATGGCATTATTGGACAGGTTGTCAAAGTCTAAATTCACAACTACCCTTTAGGAGAACAGCAATTCCATCTTGTTTATTCATTATTCCAAAAGTAACAATATTCTGGTTAATTAAAATATGCAAAGCAGTTCTGTTTGACTAGATGTCTTAGATGGTAGATATTTATTTATTTATTTATTTTATTTGTTTGTCAAACATGTACAAGATAACAAGTGTAAGTATGAACATAAACAAGAACAAGGGAGTAAATACAGATAAATGGGGCAGTAAGACAAGGACGGTAGGCACGCTGGTGTGCTTATGCACGCCCCTTTAAGGACCTCTTAGGAAAGGGGTGAGGTCCACGGTAGATAGTTTGAGGTTGAAGCTGTGAGGGGTTGAGGTGGTAACCACGGAGTTGGGTAGGGCATTCCAGGCGTTGACCACTCTGTTGCTGAAGTTGTATTGTCTGCAATCGATATATACATATATTTTGGTGCCTGGTATCAACTCATGTTCCTATCAATTTAAGTGGGACCAGAAAATTCATCTTTGCTGCTACCATAATCAAAGCCATACCTTTCTCCATCTATAGCTGTCCATAGCACATACAGTATACCATATTGTAGCAGCCTGCAGGTATTTTCATTGGACTGTTCAAATATTTCCAATCAGTCATGCCTGACAAATGATCTAATTCTTGTGCACAGCTTGAGAAGCTGAGAATGCTTTTCCAGGGTGTCCTTGGTCTGTCCTTTAGAAAGTGTTGTTTTAGGGGTTAACTAAAGTTGTGTGCGTTGGTTTATAGAAGTCAGGAATGCCTTTTCTGCCTTTGCTATCAGTTCTCAATAAGACTTTAATCCCAGAGGCCATCAGGTCCAGGTTTCAAAATAGCAAAAGGATATAGCAAGTGTACTTTTCATTTTGCTGACCACATCCTCTGTGGCCACTAAGGTGACCCGAAACATTTTGTTGCTTGAATGAAGGAAAATAAGATGTCTGTATCTGTCAATACTTGGGATAACGTTCTTCCCCAGGCAGACCTGATGAGCTTAGAAGCTCTGGAAAGGTTAGGAGTCTGACACAATCCTGTCTTCTACAGAGAACAATGGTGGTAGATTCAGGAGCAATGTGCTAGAACTAACATTTTTCCAGATATTTGCTATTTGATATCAATCAATTGGCTCACTTGACTTAGGGTAGAGTTGGCTGTTTGCTTACCTTTTCTAAAGGCAAAATTAAGAGATCCATTGTTGGAACAGGTGAAATAATTGTGATCTTCAGGTTACATTGCTTTTTAAAGAATAGAATAGAATAGAGTAGGGTAGGGTAGGGTAGAATAGAATTCTTTATTGGCCAAGTGTGATTGGACACATAAGGAATTTGTCTCTGGTGCATAAGCTCTCAGTGTACATAGAGACAACCAATGATAAATCATGATCATAATCATTAAATACAATCATCATAATCATAAGATACAACATTCAGTGATAGTCATAGGATACTAAATAAGCAATCAACATAAATCATAAGATACAAACAACAAAGCTATAGTCGTAAGAAGCTAAGGGAATAGGAATAGGAAAGATGAGAAGGATAATAGTAATATAGGCCTACTAGGTGGTTTGACATTGCAGGGCATAAGACAGTGTTGTGGGAATTAGTTGTTTAGCAGAGTGGTGGCATGAGGAGCAGGGGACTGTCCTTGTTTTTTAAAACTGTCCTTTAAAAGGAAAAGCAAATGAGACATGTTAGGGAGTTGTATAAATCTGACAATGTTTCCTTCTGAGCCAGCAATTAATCCATGTAACCAGAATCTTATCTATTTGGGGAAATTCACCAAGGATTCTTTTTCCTTGTGTTCAGTTGTGCCTGATTTTTTGGAAACTGATTGGACAAGTCCCTGCAGGTTTTTTTGTGTGTGTGTGCAGTTCTGGTTTACCATTGCCTCTTTCCCAGGGCTGAGAAAAATTGGCTGGCCCAAAGTCACCCAGCCTGCCTTGTGTCTAAGGAGGGACTAGAACTCCCAAACTCCTGGTTTCTAGCCTGATGCTTTAAGCACTACACCAAACAGGCACAGCAAAAGATTGTAAGCAGAGTTAAATCTCAAGTCACCTCTGAGCTCCTTTATGTGGAACCTGGCAAGGAATTGACATTGTGCTGTTTTACACACAAAGCACATGTACTTCCACTGTTCTGCAGCCCTTCCTTAGATGTTGATTTATGGGAGAACAATAAACACACCTGCATGCATGTGAAGACCATTTTCAATAGTTATAATTTTAGCCATGCTCTTAAAAGAGCTGGAACGTATTAGGTCACCAAGAACAAAATGTGTGTGTTTGTTTCTTTATTAACCATTCCTCCCCCCCCCTCATTAAGCAACTGCAGTGCAGAGCTAGTGTGGAGTTATCAAGGAGAAAGTAGGTCAGCAAAACCCACCTCCAACCAATGGAATGGTTATTTCTCATTTCTGGATGACATATCTGGATCCAATCCATTAAGTTTTGATCTTCTAATGGAACATTTTAAATCAGCTGTAAATAATTATGCATTCCCTCCATCAATATCTTTTTTTTTTTAGATTAGGCTCGAGTACTTCAGCATGGAAGTATATTCTACACCCCCTAGATAGAACAAGGACAATCAGAACTAAGGTCAATGGATCTCCAACAAGTTTGGATTGTGGATAAGTGCAGGCTGATGCAATGAAATTAAAGCAACGTGTATTATCAGGGATTGTATGGAAAAGTTACAGATGTTGCTTCTTAAAAGCACCATGCAAAGTAGAATTTTTGCATCTCATTTGCTTAGGTGCCTGGTGACTTCAGAAACCTAATATATTGGCTCTATAACTCACTCAATGCAGCTTGAAAACTAGCAAACTTTTGCAAATCAATTGTGCTTAGAGAAGAAATTGTTGTTTTAACCAATCAGTTGTATCCGACTCTTGGGGACCGTAGTAAGTTAGCACCCACCCAGCTCCTAGAAAAATGAAATATTTTAGGATATATTAAAAAGGCAGAATATTATATTCCCTAAAGGAGAAATGGAGAAACATGCTCTTGGAGGCAGAAAGCAGCTCCCAAGTCTCTCTTAATAGCCCCCAGCAGATATTTTGTGTCCATTGAGAAAGATTGGGCCAGCCTATCTACAAAACAAAAGACCCCTAGCTCTCTAGGCCCCTAGGATGGTGGGATTAAAGGTTAATCAGGACATAATAGGATTAACCCTCTACCATCTAGCAGCAGAGCTTACCACATTGCACAGTCCCCTGGGGACATTGCATCACCCTCTAGGCTTCAACCAAACTTAGCTCAGACAACCTACAGAGCCAGCTATGACCCTGTGGTGCCCCTGTCAGAATCTGATTCGGAGGGGGAGGCTGAACAGCTGACAGGGAGTAGGAGTGTGGCTCCGTTGGCTGTGGAAGAAACTGGGGAAGGGCAAAGTCCAGATGGGCAGAGCAGGGAAGAGGTAGAGCAAGGGAGAGGGAATTCAGAGGAATACCCAGGCCCACCCCGTCTTCATCTTAGGTCACGCAGGGAGAAACGGAGAAGGGAGCAACATGAGTTGTGTGGCTTATGGGGGAGGAAAGGGCCCTGATTCCCTTCATTAGCTGCAGCTGGGAACACAGTGTTTAAAAAGGGACGCTGCACACGGCAAGCTGTTGGGAGCAAATTGTGAATTTATCTGTTATCATCGTGGCTTATCTGTGTTCCTGGTGTCTTCCCAACTGTGTGAGTTTTGCCATGCTTTCAAGTCTGAAAGTCCTTCTCCTTCACTGTCAAGTTAATTACTCCAGCTTGGTTTGTTTGGATTTTTAGTTACAGTCTGTATGTACCTTACTTTGGACTGAATTTTCTCCAGTTAAAGGCTGTTCCTGGAGAGTTTTTCTCTAGCTGAAGGTAACCTGGACATTGGGGGCCAAGTTGGAGATAATAAAGGGACTCTTCTTGCTTATTTGACTGTGTTGCCTTTGTGCCATGCCCCAGCTCATCACAGCCACAACAGCCAATAGAACTCATGTTCTTGCACAGGAACAGGAAGTTCAAGTGCAAAGCCCAAGAGAAGGTATAAAACCCCTCACTCTCAACTCCAGGTGATCAGCTCCCCAGAATTACCCATGTGGTTCTGCTTCATCATTAAACCATCTTTCCAAATAGCCTCCATGTTTCCAGTGTCTTTCTCCAAGCTTGGAACTGAACCAGATGGATATTTCTTCCAACAGGACTTTGTAGGCAAGTGCTCTCCATGCCACTCCATCAAGCACAGCTTCTTTCAGTTGTTGGATGTTCATCATTGTATCAGTTTTGATGGTGTCAAGCCAGTATGATCTCTGCTTGCCCCTTCTTCTTGCTCCACTAACCATTCCTAGCCTCATCGACTTCTCCAATGAATCTGCACACATGACACAGCCAAAGTAAATCAAATGTAGTCTTGTGATTTTTGGCTTCTAGTGATATGCCTGGTTTTATATGATTTAGCACCTCTCTATTGGTTGCTCTGGCTGTCTATGGTACATGCAATCATTTACAAGCACTATAGTTCAAAGGTATCCATTCTTCTTCTATAAGCCATTCTTAGTGTCCAGAGAAACTAACTCAATAACTCAACATGACTCAGAGAAGATATTAGAAATGCAAAATGGGTGTTTTTAAGTGAAGATTATCAGTAAGGAAAGAAGCAGGATGCACATGCTAAATATGATTTAAGTTATGCTGTATTGTAAGAAGCTCAGTTCAGGCATTAAAAAAGTAGCAAAATGATGTGCCAATGGTGCCATTATTTCTCCTTTTCTGAAGTGTGTCTGTGGCATCATTTCCAAAGAGTCATCCCTTCATGTATAAAGTTGAAAAGCTCTTTGTAAATTTGCTGGTTTCTGTGTGATTGCATATTTTGACCTCTGTTTTACAATTCTATCTGCAACCTTCTAATTTCCCTGAAAGTAGGTTAACAGCAATTCTGTGTCCCTTTGGCATATAGCCATGCTGGCACCTCACCATGGAAAATGTCTTCAGACAATGCTGGCTCCCTTGGCCAAGAAGTAGAATAGGATAGAATATCAGAGTTGGAAGAGACCTTGGAGGTCTTCTAGTCAAACCTGCTCCTCAGGCAGGATACCCTACTTCAGAGAAACGATTCTCCAATCTCTTCTTAAAAACTTCCAGTGATGGAGCACCTACAACTTTGGGAGGCAAGTCGTTCCACTGATTAGTTGTTCTCACTATCAGGAAATTTCTCCTTAGTTCTAGGTTGCTTCTCTCCTTGATTAGTTTCCACCCATTGCTTCTTGTCCTACCTTCTGGTGCTTTGGACAATAGCTTGACCCTCTCCTCTCTGTGGCAGCCCCTCAAATATTGGAACACTGCTATCATGTCACCTCTAGTCCTTCTTTTCATCAAACTAGACCAGGGGTCGCCAACCTTTTGGACCTCAGGGACCACCAAACTCATAATTTTAAAACCCAGGGACCACTAACTGGTTCTGTGGGCATGGCCTAATTTGTGGGTGTGGCTTGGTGGTCATGTGACTGGCTGGGCATGGCTTGGATGCAAATATTATAAATATTTATATAAATATTGAATTTTTATTATAAAAAAGAGCAACTTTTACCCAAAATCAGGCAAAGCAGGCAGGCAGATTGAGTTGCTCACAGAATCACAGATTCATTCAGAGATCTAACTATCTGCCATTGGCTAGCTCAGTCTGTCACATAAAATTTGCTTGTAAGCAAACTCACAAAATTAACTCACAACACACCATATATGTAAATATTGAATTTTATTAAAAAGAGCAACTTTTACCCAAAATCAGACAAAGCAGGCAGGCAGATTAAGTTTTTAATTACATTTATATGCCTTCTCCGAAGACTCAGGGAGGCTTACAATTTTTGGGATACAACCCAGTGTGCTCAGCAATAGCTTTCATTCCATTGTATATGCCTGCTATTACTAAGCGGCATTTTACAAGATCAGCTAATTACCCCCAACAATCTTGGGTCCTCAATTTACCTACCCAGAGGATGGAAGGCTGAGTCAACCTTGAGCCTGGTGGGATTCGAGCCTACAGTAATTGTAGACAGCTGGATCTTAAGAGCAGGCATTTACAGCCTGAGCCACCAAGGCTTGACAGAATCATTCAGTGATCTATCTATCTGCCATTGGCTAGTTCAGACTTCAATTTGCTTGCCGTGAGTCTGCACTAATAGAACCTTCAGTCCTAAGGAGGTTTGGCTGTGCTAAAAGCAGAGCCGAAGATCTAAAGACTAGCTAGAAAGCAAGAAATCCAACCATTTCCTGCTTCCTAGCTAATCTAAATCTCCCAGCACAGCAGAACAGATGATGGTTGGAAAAAGGAAAAATAGCAATTTAGCAGGCAAGTTTGCTGGGTAAGGAGTGAGTGGGCGGGGAGGGTTCCTGCGGGCCATGTGGGCAATGCAGCCTTGTGTTTCTGTGCAGCCTGGATTAATTGCTTTGGGGGGATGCTCTGGGGGTGAGATTTCTCTGCGGCCCAAAATTTCTCATAGCCCACCACCAGTGACGCCCACCGGTTGGCGACCGCTGAACTAGACAATTCCAGCAACCATTCTTTATATGTTTTAGCCTCCAGTCCCCTAACCATCTTTGTTGCTCTTTCAGTGCTCTTTCTAAAATCTCAACATCTTTTTTACATCATGGTGACTAAAACTGGATGCAGTAATCCAAGTATGGCCTTACCCCGAGGCATTATAACATGAAGATGAGCACTGCCTCCTAGAATTGGGTATGATTGGACAGGGAAACCTTAACAACAACAACAACAACAACAACAACAACAACAACAACAATAATAATAATAATAATAATAATAATAATAATAAAAGATTATAACCCATGTTCAGATGGCATACTGGGGCATAAGATTAGATAAGTAGCACCAGGCTAGAAACTGAGAGATTGTGAATTCTAGTCCCGCTTTAAGAGGTGAAAGCTGGCTGGATGACTTTCGGCCAATCGTTCTCTCTCATCCCAAACCATCTCAGCCAGGGTTGTTTTTGTGGGGAAAATAGGAGAAGAAATGAATATTAGATATGTTTGCCCCTTGGTGACATTTATAAAAAAAATAAAGGGGGGATATTAAATAAACAAACAAATACATTCAAGTCATCATTAACGTATAAAACTGCATCCAGTTTTAGTCACCACACTATAAAAAAGATGTTGAGACTCTAGAAAGAGTGCAGAGAAGAGCAACTGGGATGATTAGGGGACTGGAGGCTAAAACATACGATGAATGGTTGCAAGTGCATGGCATGGCTAGTCTAGTGAAGAGAAGGACCAGGGGAGATATGAGAGGAGTGTTCCAATATTTGAGGGGCTGCCACAGAGAGGAGGAAGGGGTCAAGCTATTTTTCCAAGGTACTTGAAGGCCAGACAAGGAATAATGGATGGAAACTGAACAAGGAGAGATTCAACCTGGAAATAAGGAGAAATTTTCTGACGGTGAGAACAATCAACCAATGGAACAGAAGTTGCCCTCGGAAGTTGTGGGAGCTTCATCACTGGAGGCTTTTAAGAAGAGACTGGACTGCCATCTGACAAAAATGGTGTAGGGTCTCCTGCTTGGGTGGGGGATTGGACTAGATGACCTACAAAGTCACTTCCAACTCTGTTAATCTGTATCTAAAGTATCCTCCATAAGCACAACTTAACCCATAGTCTAACAATTCTCTTATGAAGCTCCAAATTCAACCGTTGGTGAAGCCTCCTATCAGCAACCAGAGCAAGAATGTTGATTAAAAAATCTTCCAAGTGATCAGCTGAGTGTATTTTTCTTTGAGGTCTCCGCTGTTCTCTCTTAAGTCACAACTGATTTCAGGAAATGTCATCACCAGAAGACAGAACAGCAGGTCAGTTCTGCATCAACAAATTTGATGATAAACATTTGAGAGATTGTGGGCTTCCCCCCGCCCCCATTTGCACCATATAATACTAGCTCATGAATTTATAAGATGGTGGACTGGAAAATTACAGACACATAAAGAAGGAAGGATGTTCTTCATTCTTTCTCTGGGTCAGTAATCTGTATCTCTTTACAAGCCATTGATTAATGGAAGAAGAATATATCAGAGGACAATGTGGTTTCCATGTGATCCTGATGCATCTACTCTAACAATGAAGAGAATTCAGATTTTGCATCTGCCATGGGGAGGAGTGAGTCATGACGTTAATCCTGCATTTTCCCAAGAGTTAACCAAGAACAAACACTGATTTATTCTTACACTTCATTGCCGGACTTGTAGAGATGTGTGCTGTGAACCTATCGCATATTCCCTGAAAATCAGTCCCATTTCTCAAGGAGAGTTGGTACAGCAAAAATTGCATTATCTCCAGTGGTAAGATTCAAAAAAATTTACTACCAGTTCAGTTGGCGTGGCTTGATGGACACGGTGTGGCTTGATGGGTGTGGCTTGGTGGGCAGGGCAGGGGAAGGATACTATAAAATCCCATTCCCTCCCCACCCCACTAACCTGCTTTCCAGCTCTGTTCTCCTGTGCAGGGCAACAAAAGTAAACCAGCCAATCAGCTGGGACTCAGGAGGCAGAGACTAGATGGGGGCAGGGCCAGTCAGAGGGCATATTTGCCAGTTCTCCAAACTACTCAAAATTTCTGCAACCAGTTCTCCAGAACTGGTCAGAACCTGCTAAATACCACCTCTGATTATCTCCCAAACCTTTCAGATATGGTTGATATCTCCAGTTCAAATGCTCTGGAACTTGGAAGTTACAATTGATCCATCTTGGGAGAGCTTGGTTAGGCAAGGAGAAGGAAGGACTGTTTGGTTCTGCAGAACTACATTTTGATTTAATTCTTCACTCTCACATTTTACAGTGGAAGGAAAAAAGCTGTGAGGAAGACAGGGCAGTCAATGATGTCTCACATGACTCCAATTTCATTGAGTCATTTTTGACTTTTTAATCATTAACTCCAAATGCCGGTAGTCCACTGCTAATAATTTTGTTTTGCTTCTGCCTTTACGAGTGAGTCTTAAAAGAGATGGATATTACAATATGCGACTCGATGAGATTTTTGTTTCCATACTTCGGTTCTTTCTCATGCTTCCTTATAAATTATGACTGACGTGTATATTCTTAACTCAGATATAAGCATATCTCCTTTCTTATTTGGTTTTAAACGATGGAAAGACTGAGGGTGGGGAAAAAAAACAGGATTCTGGGTTTATTTGCATCTTTCTGAGGCTGGAAGTCAGCAGAATGAACCGATGGCTTAACTGCTCCCTATCTGGGTGTTTGAGCACAGACCTGATTGTTAACTGGCTTTGGGTATCATGTCCTGAATTTTAACTTTTCCACATGCTTTGAAATTTCTGAGGCATGAAAAATTAATTAGAATATTTTAGCTTGCCACCTCAGCACGCTTTTCAAGAGGAGCCTCTCTGAAACTGCCTCCACAATTGTGCAGCCAAAAGTTTCTGGCAAATCAGTAGATTTGGATGGCTTTTTCCTTTGGCCTAACTTCTAAAATAAGTATTATTATTATTTTTAATCCAGCAGACATAACTGAGTTATTTCAATAAAGTGCAACTTCCCAGAAAAAAAAGTCTGAAAATTCTGTCAGTTTTCCCTGTGTTATTATGGTGCCCTATAAAACCTGGAAGCTGGGAGCAACAGTCTTCAGAACTGCAGAATGGAGATTTTCCTTCGGATCTAAGCAGCTTTTAATATTTTTATATTTAAGCATGGCTTTAGAAATGGGATTTGAAGCCAAGCTAAATGAAGAATTAAACCCAGTTTGGCCTAGTGGTGAAAATGCTGGCCAAGGAACCAGGAGACTGTGAGTTCTAGTCTTGCCTTAGGCATGAAAGCCAGCTGGGCAAGTCAGGGCCAATCACCAGGAGACTGTGAGTTCCAGTCCCGCTTTAAGCATGAAATCTGGCTGGGCAAGTCAGGGCCAGCCACCAAAAGACTGTGAGTTCTAGTCTCACCTTAGGCATGAAAGCTGGCTAGGTATGTAAAGCAACTGTGTTTCTTTCAAAATTGTGCAGCTGCTTTAATGAGTCACTGACAAGTGCTCTATTTTGGGGTAAGGAAATCTAAAGCACTGCAGAGCACTAAACAATTAAGACTAGGCTGATTCTTGTCTAAGGGGAAATGTCTTGTACTGAGATACCTTAGCTACCTCAAAGATACTTCCCTTTGTTAATGAAAGCCATTTAGTTAGTCATTACATCCTTGCTAGTTTCCTTGAACAAACATTTACTTTTTTTATCTAGCAAAAGCAAATCTTTAGTTACGTGTTAAGTGTGTTAACAGCTCCCTTACTTCCATAAGAATTGTCCTACAAGAGACAAGAGAGAACATGCCAATGTAGACAGAGCAGTGTCAATGGATGGCATTGTACCACAGACCCTCCATTTTAATTAAAATAGATCTTAATTAAAATAAACAGACAACTGCTGTTGGAAGTCCAGTTTTGATGGGAATCCTCATGGATTCCTTCTGTCTTTCTCAAGAGTTGCGAAGTGATCTGAGCATGTCAGAGTTTGAGAGAGAGTTGGGGCAACTGGATGGAGCTGAGCATTTATAACAGAAGTAACAGAGTTGGAAGGGTTCTTGGAGGTCTTCTAGTCCAACCCCCTGTTCAAGCAGAAGACTCTATACCTGTCAGGGCTCCAACAAATCCCCCTCATTCAAAGCAAAAGTCTCTAGCTGCATCTCAGAAAAAGTACATTGGTTTATTAGAAATTGCTATGTTGGTGCATGGCTGGGTGCAGCCAATACTAAATCACATAATACATTTCCCCCTTGACCCTGGTCTTTCCCCCACCCCCTGGATGTGACTTCTCCAATAGGACACATCCGTCTCCAAGAGTCATCCATCATGCTCTCCAATAACCTTCTGGTTCTCCAACAACTTTGGGCTGCTGAGTTGATTATCTAGGCATTTCAAGAATGCCTTGTTTCCCCCCACTCCTTTTTCTGGCAGCTAAAAAGACCAAAGGAGTATCTTTTTAGTTGACAAAAAGGGTGAATTATGACTGAAGATGATTGGTAGACACATTGCTACCATGGAGGTATACAAGTAGTCATCAAGTTACAACATTTGTTTAGTGACTAAAGTTACAACAGCATTGAAAAAATGTGACTTGTAAGTGCTTTTCAAAGTTACGACCTTTGCAGCATCCCCATGATCACATGATCAAAATTCAGAGGTTTGGCAATCTTGATATATTTATGGCCATTTGCTGTGGGGCCCCCAAAGTCACATGATCCCGTTTTGTGACCTTCTCATAAGCAAAGCCAGTTTTAGAATAACAACCGGGTGACTAACTTATCAACTGAAGCGATTCCCTTAACAACAGGGGCAAGAAAAGTCGCAGAATCGGGCAAAACAGGCTGAACAAATGTCTGACTTAACCCCAGAAATGTGGGTGTCAATTGTGGACGTAAGTCGAGGACTCTACCTGTATTGGAATTTCTGGCAGACCTACTTGGGATGGACTTAATAACCAGGCTCGAAGTTCCAGTGATCAATCCCCCTTTCCCCATCACATCTGCACTCCAGGTAGTCACCCACTGGGCTGCATTTATAGCATCTTACAGCATGGTGTCACCCTTGGAAGCCATATTTTACTTGGAAGCTTTGAGGCTGCCACATTGAGTGCCTGGGAATTTGGGAGGGGGGATTTCATAGAGAGTAGAAGATTAGACTCAACAACATTCCTTTCTCAGAGAGTCAAGGACATGTTACCCTGCACCTGGAGAGGAGTGTCTAGAGCTGTGATGACAAACCTACAACATGTGTGCCAGAAGTGGCATGCAAAGCCATCTCTCCGGGCACACCATCCATCACCCATTGCTTTTTCGGGTTCTGGCACATGCCTGCTGGCCAGCTAGTCTTTACGCACACGAGAACACCAGAAACTGGAAAAGCAACTCCCTGGCGCACATGCACATGCCAGGAAGCTGAGCTTCTGGTTTCCGGCACACACATGCATGCTGGCCAGCTGGTCTTTGTGTGTGTGTGTGCACCAGAAACTGGAACACCAGGTGGCCAGCACACATGGGTGCACTGCAAACTGCACACTGGGGAGCTGCTCTTCCAGTTTCTGGTACTCCCCCACCCATGGCACACTCCTGTTTTGGCATTCGGTGCCGAAAAGGTCTGCCGACACTGGTCTAGAGGAACGTCTCCAGTTGGGATGAAGATTTGATTGGGTCATGTGATGGACTGGTGGGTGCAGGGGATGGATCTCTGAATTTTTATTGGGAAGGGAAAACCCGGAACGCTCAGATTTGAGTTTTCCCAGATGTGCCAATATGACAACTCTAATAAAATGAAACTTTGAAAAAATGCCTGTCTTGAAGTTTATTGGTTTGGAGTTTGTTAGTTGGAATGCTGACACATGGAACACAATGCTTTTTTTGCTATTTCCAGCAAAATCACACTCATAGTGAACCACTTAATGATTGTGGATTCACTTAGCAATCAGGGCAATTTGCTTAATGACCACTGCAAAATAGGTTCACAAGTTGCAGCCATGATGTGGCAGCTTCCGTTACAGTCATAACTTGCCTGGAGATTATGAACTTGATCCAGTGGCATCAATTGGTATTGAATAAATACCTGAGAAAGGTGATGTTCTCTGACTCTGAAGAAGTGACTGTTGAAAACTGTGGAGAAAAGTAAAGTCTTACACTTAGGCAAGAAAAACCAAAAGCACACATATAGACTGGATGAAACCAGGCTTAATAGCAGTAACTGTGAGAGGGATCTTGGAGTCTTAGTGGACAACCAGCTAAATATGATCTAGCAGTGTGCAGCCACTGCCAAAAAAGCTAATGCAATCCTAAATTGCATTAACAGAGGGATACAGTCAAGATCAAGGGAGGTACTAATACCGCTCTGTAAAACCTTAGTAAGACCACACCTAGAGTACTGCATCCTATTTTGATCACCACACTATAAAAAAGATGTTGAGACTCTAGAAAAAGTGCAGAGAAGAGCAACCAGGATGATTAGGGGACTGGAGACTAAAACATATGAAGAACAGTTGCAGGAACTGGGCATGGCTAGTCTAGTGAAGAGAAGGACCAGGGGAGACATGATAGCAGTCTTCCAATATTTGAGGGGCTGCCACAGAGAGGAGAGGGGGTGTCAAGCTATTTTCTAAAGCACCTGTAGACCAGACAAGAAATAATGGAAGGAAACTGAACAAGGAGAGATTTAACCTGTGAATAAGGAGAAACTTTCTGACGGTGAGAACAATCAACCAATGAAACAGAAGTTGCCTTCAGAAGTTGTGGGAGCTTCGTCATTGAAGGCTTTCAAGAAGAGACTGGACTGCCATCTGTCAGAAATGGTGTAGGGTCTCCTGCTTGGGCAGGGGGGTTGGACTAGATGACCCACAAAGTCCCTTCCAACTCTGATTATCTGTATCTAACTTGCTTCTTATTTTAAAATCTGAAAGTGCAATTTCAGTTCCTATCTCCCTCCCAGTGGCATCCCTGCCCAGCTGTTTTCACCAATCTGGGGCCCTGCAGGTTCACTGGGCTTCTCATTACCTCTACCCAGCATGCTACAGCTTGCTTTGTGACACTGCCAAATTAAGCCGTCCAAGACAGCTGCCTCATTATGCTTCACAGGGGTGCTAGCTCTGAGCCTTATTTGCAGAACAGCATTTTCATAGGAATTTTGAAGCAGAGAATGCCTGATGTTTAATGGCTTTTGCACCTGTTTTGCATTCAGAGGGTCCCAGGCTCAAAATCCAGACCCCCCCTCAAATCTGGAATGTTCCTGACTCCATAGAGCAGGAATCAGCAACTTTTTCTGTCCTAAGGGACAAATTTGCCATTCCCTAAAATAACAGTTAGGGAGAAATAATTTAAAAAAACTATCTACTTATGCAATGAAATATACTTAATATGATTTATCTCCAGTTCATGTTTAGTAGGCCTATGCAAAGCTTTGAAAGTTCGCACACAACTTTGAAGAGGTTTCTGACAAAAGTGTTGAAACCTTCCACTTCACACCCCAGAAAGTCATTTGATGTCTCTTCTGGTTACAAGAATGATTTTAGGAGGAAAATAAAATTTGTGTAAGACTTGGTTGAGCCAATAGTGGCTTCCTTCTCCATACTTTTCTCACATTAAAAATGACAATCTGATTGCAACATCTGGAAGCCTTTGGGAAGCTGCATCCAATCCTTCAAGGGGTCTGAAGCAGTAAATCTTTGATAGGTAGTTGGAAGGGACCTTTCTGCCTGTTCAGGCAGAAAACGCTATCACAATTTCAGACAAATGCTTGTCCAGTCTCTTCTTTAAAAACCTCCAGTGTTGGAGCACCTACAACTTCTGGAGACAAATCATTCCACTGATTAATTGTTCCCACTTTAAGAAAATTTCTCCTTAGTTCTATGTTGCTTCTCTCCTTGATCAGTTTCCAGCTATTGTTTCTTGTGCTCAGGTGCTTTGAACAAAGGCTGACCCCCTCTCCCCCTTCTTAGATATTGGGGCTTAGATAGATAGATAAAGGGACTTCCTGTATTCCTGATTGTTTTATGTTGAAGTGCTTTTTAGTTTTTGCAACTTCCCTATCATGCTTCAGGACACAGATTGGGCATTAGTAATCTAAATACAAGTGCAGCATAAACAATTTTATCTATCAAGTGGCAATGAATGACATTTGGGTTTATATTCCTCCAAAGAATTAAGTTTTGAGACATTTCTCCAGTTTAAAACCAGACATTTGCAATGTTTGTTCCCTCTGCTCCATCAATCAATATCTACTTTGGTAAATTAGATGGGTATGACAGGACGGGGCAGTTCTTTGTTGATTTAATTCTCTCACCATGGGAATTTAATGTTTGTCACCCTGAGTCCTTAGGGAGTAGGGCGGCATACAAGTCTAAAATAATAATAATAATAATAATAATAATAATAATAATAATAATTAATTCTTTGTTGTACAACAATGGGTTATATATCCTTTTCTTCAAAGGAGGATTAAGAGCTATGTCCTTACTGAGCTAGTCCAAAGTGGTTCAGATTCCTACGGATTTAAACCAGATTCCTTTTATAACCACTTAGTGTTACACAACACACATTGTTTTTTTCTAAAAAGGTATCTCTTATTCTTTTAAAGGAAGATGAAGAACAATGCTCGGATCTTGATTAGACTGTAATGATTATCCTCAGACAGGGACCTGCGTTGACATTCTATTGCACGAAATATTTTTAATGAAAAGATGAGTTCCAGATTTAGTCTCTTAATTTGTACTCCATGCCATTTACACGTTACTTCTTCAAGGAGCTTCAATCTTCTTACATTGCTTTAAACATAGAACTCCTTGCAAGTTGCAACTACCGGCGTAGATTGGCTTGGACACTTCTCTTTCTCGGTGCTAATTTTGGTTGTTTTTCCCATGCCAAAAGAAGATTCAAATTGACATTCTCAGTCATGGTCCATATTGTATTTTACCACATTGTCCCAAGGGTGTTTTTTCAAACGGCAACTGGACTTTGTTTTTCCTTGTAGATGTTTCACTTCTCATCCAAGAAGCTTCTTCGGTTCTGACTGGATGGTGGAGGATGGAAGGATTTATATTCCTGAGTATATCCTCCACCATTCAGTCAGAACTGAAGAAGCTTCTTGAATGGAGAACCCAAGAAAGTCCAGTTGCCGTTGGAAAAAAACACCTTTGGGACAACCATGACCAGGATGACTGAGCATCTCCATAGACATTCATAGACATCTCCATACATGATGTTGGATAACCATTTGTCTGGAGTGGTGTAGGGTTTCCTGCCTAAGCAGGGGGTTGGACTAGAAGACCTCCAAGGTCCCTTCCAACTCTGATTCTATTCTATTCTATTCTATTCTATTCTATTCTATTCTATTCTATTCTATTCTATTCTATTCTTTATTCCAATATTCTATTCTATTCTATTCTAAATAGATTTCTATTCTATTCTATTCTATTCTATTCTATTCTTTATTCCAATATTCTATTCTATTCTAAATAGATTCCTATTCTATTCTATTCTATTCTATTCTATTCTATTCTATTCTATTCTTTATTCCAGTATTCTATTCTATTCTATTCTATTCTATTTTATTCTATTCTATTCTATTCTAAATATGTTCCTATTCTATTCTATTCTATTCTATTCTATTCTGTTCTGTTCTGTTCTGTTCTGTTCTGTTCTATTCCAGCACATTGTTATTCCATTCACATGGTGTTTTAGAAAGGCCCTTCCTTCTTCCTTAACTTTGAAAGTGTTGAATTTCAGGGTTAATTATTTGGAGGGGGGGAAGGAAAGAAAACAAAATCATAAAAGTTTGTTCTCCTTGCCCTCTGGTTTTACATGTCTGCTCCCTAGTTGGTTGCAAAGAGGGGTTATCCTCTAATTGAAAGTCATAAAACAAGACCTTGATGGCACAGCAAGAGTGACGCAAAGGAGAACGAAAGGTTTCACCTCTCAGACTTGAACAACAGAAAGCAATAAGAGGAAATGAGAACTTAAACCCTGGAAAATTACTACAAATGGTGTTTTGAATCCGGAGCTTTTCTCTGGGTCTTTTCTCTGGGTGTTTTTCGAGGCAAGCGGATTAAGGGAATGTAAGGAAGCAAAATTGAGGAGAAATGACCTCCTGCCCTTTCTTGGGAACATGCTTAAAGTTTAACTGGACTCTCGGCGTTGACAAGCAATCAGCAGAATAAGTCAGGACAAGAATGCCTATAGGGCCTTTTGTAGCTGACTGCAGACATGGATGTCTGTACTGTTGGGTAGCTAATGCATGTTTCCTGGGTGTTGCCCAGTAGTAAATGTTTGGTGCATTTTCACTTGTGACTTTCAGGGACAAGTTCAAAGTTGTTGCTGAAAGGTTAGAGTGGAGGATATAAAGGGATGAAGTGCAGGATAGAGTAAAACATGATCCGGTGTCTGCTCTCTTCTCAAGTTTCTAACAGCAGACTCCAATGCGTGAAGGCCAAACAGATTTTTAACAGATTAAGAGTTGGAAGGGACCTTGTAGGTCATCTAGTCCAACCCCCCACCCAAGCAGGAGACCCTACACCATTTCTGACAAATGGCAGCCCAGTCTCTTCCTGAAAGCTTCCAGGGATGAAGTTTCTACAACTTCCAAAGGCAACTTCTGTTCCATTGGTTGATTGTTCTCACCGTCAGAAAGTTTTTCCTTATTTCCAGGTTGAATCTCTCCTTTTTCAGTTTCCATCCATTATTCCTTGTCTGGCCTTCAGGTGCCTTGATAAATAGCTTGACCCCTTTCTCCCTGTGGCTGCCCCTCAAATATTGGAGGACTGCTATCAAGTCTCCCCTGGTCCTTCTTTTCACCAGACTAGCTATGCATAGTTCCTGCAACCGTTCATCGTATGTTTTAGTCTCCAGTCCCCTAATCATCCTGGTTGTTCTTCTCTGCACTCTTTCTAGAGTCTCAACATCTTTTTTATAGTGTGGTGACCAAAACTGGATGCAGTACTCTAGGTGTGGTCTTACTAAAGCTTTATGGAGTGGTACAAAGGACAGTGAAAAATGATGAGGGATCAGCAGAGGTTTGAATTCCCTCTTTGAAGGGAACCAATGGCTAATGTTAGGAAGAGGAAGATGAGCAACATGGCTGCCAGTTGGCTGTGGTGGGATCTCCATAACATGTCACATTGCACATTTCACTACCCCGTTTCTGCAGGTTGTTAAGAGAAAGGGGCAGGAGCTGGCTGGGGAATTCTGGGAATTGAAGTCCACCAGGCTTAAAGTTGCCAAGGTTGGAGACCCCTGCTCTAGAGATTATAAATGGAAGCTACTGTTCCTCTCCCCTCGCTCCCTCCCTCCCTTCCTCTTCCTTTCTTCCTTTCTTCTTTTCTTCCTTCCTTTCTCTCTCTTTCCCTCCCTCCCTCCCTCTCTCCCTTCCTTCCCTTTTACAAGGGTTCTGGCATAATATTTCAACAAACCACTGTTTGTTGAATTGGCGGATGGTCTAATATCCATAACAGCTGGATTCCCACATGTTAAGCAAAACCAAGTATTGTGTGAATTAAATCTAGGGGTATAGAGTGATGCAGGATCATCTCTGGCATGGCCTTCTAAATGGGAATCTCTGAAGCAGAAACTCTGAAGTTGTCCCCTCCTAAACCCCAGGAGTTTCCTTTCCTTCTCCCCATTGCCCAGCCATTGAGATAAAGTGAGCAGATTAGAGTTTATTTATTTATTTTATTTTGTCAAGCGATTATAAGATAACAGGTATAAATATAGACATGGTTATGAATACATGAAATGGATACAAATAAGAAAAAAAAGAAACAATAGGATAGGGATGGTAGGCACGTTGGTGCACTTATGCACGCCCCCTACAGACCTCTTAGGAAAGGGGTGAGGTCAATAGTAGACAGTCTAAGGTTAAAGTTGTTGGGGTTTGGGGAAGAAACCACAATCAGGTAGAGTATTCCAGAGACTGACCACTCTGTTGCTGAAGTTGTATTTCCTGCAATCAAGTTTGGTGTGGTTTACCTTGAGTTAGTATCTATTGTGTGCTCTTGTATTGTTGTGGTTGAAGCTGAAGTATTCATTGACAGGTAGGACATTGCAATATATAATTTTATGTACTATACTTAGATCGGATGGAAGGCGGTGTAGTTCTAGGTTGTCTAGGTCTAAAATTTCAAGTCTGGTGGCATAAGGTATTCTGCAATGAGTAGAGGAGTGGAGAACTCTTCTTGTGAAATATTTCTGGACTTTCTCGACTGTATTAATATCCGATACGTAATGCGGGTTCCAGACTGATGAGCTGTATTCAAGTATTGGTCAAGCAAATTATAAGAGAGCAGCTGAGAACTGGGCTCTTGATGCAGGAGGGCCCTAATATGTACAGCTGCCCAGAGTCTTGGGAGTGAGTGATCATTGTAAATGCAATTAACTCCATAAAAAAACAAGGTGACCAACAATTCTCAGGCTGCCTTGCATCACATGCATACCATGTGGCCAATACCCTGAACTTGCCTCTGGGAATCCCGAGTTGTTATTTCACCGTGACCCCACTCAACAGGA